>CAKAJE020001928.1:0-115149 GCA_916610135.2 Macropis europaea
AATTTACGTCGCTCCTATTTCAGATAGCGTATTGGGGCTAAGCGGCATCTCAGAGCGCATGAAATGGCGAGCAAAATGCACTATTAAACTTCTAGGGTAAGGCAAACAGAGACCCGATTAGATCATTTATATTATGGTTAATTTAAGAATTCAGCGAAACTCTATCATATTTATTCAATTTACGTCGCTCCTATTTCAGATAGCGTATTGGACTAAGCGGCATCTCAATGCGCATGAAATGGCCAGTAAAATGCACTATTAAACTTCTAGGATAATGCAAACAGAGACCCGATTAGATCATTTTATATTACGGTTAATATAAGAATTCAGCGTAATTCTATCACATTTGTTCAACTTACGTCGCTCCAATTTCAGATAGCGTACTGGGCTAGGCGGCATCTTAAAGCGCGTGGAATGGCGAGTAAAATGCACTATTAAACTTCTATGATAGGGCGAACAGAAACCCGATTAGATTATTTTATATTACGGTTAATATAAGAATTCAGCGTAATTCTATCACATTTGTTCAACGTACGTCGCTCCTATTTCAGATAGTGTACTGGGCTAGGCGGCATCTTAAAGCGCGTGGAATGGCGAGTAAAATGCACTGTTAAACTTCTAGGGTAGGGCAAACAGAGACCCGATTAGATCATTTTATATCATATACGGTTAATATAAGAAATTCAGCGTAAGTCTATCACATTTGTTCAATTTACGTCGCTCCCATTTCAGATAGCTTATTGGGCTAAGCGGCATCTCAAAGAGCATGAAATGACGAGTGAAATGCACTATTTAACTTCTAGGGTAGGGCAAACAGAGAACCGATTAGATCATTTTGTATTATGGTTAATTTAAGAATTCAGCCAAATTCTATCACATTTGTTCAATTTACGTCGCTCCTATTTCAGATAGCGTACTGGGCTAGGCGGAATCTTAACGCGCGTGGATTTGCGAGTAAAATGCACTATTAAACTTCTAGGGTAGGGCAAACAGAGACCCGATTAGATCGTTTTATATTATGGTTAATTTAAGAATTCAGCCAAATTCTATCACATTTGTTCAATTTACGTCGCTTCTATTGCAGATATCGTATTGGGCTAAGCGGCATCTCAAAGCGCATGAAATGTCGAGTAAAATGCACTGCTAAACTGCTAGGGTAGGGCGAACAAAGGCCCCGATTAGATCATTTTACATTAAGGTTAATATAAGAATTCAGCGTAATTCTATCACATTTGTTCAACTTACGTCGCTCCTATTTCAGATAGCGTACTGGGCTAGGCGGCATCTTAAAGCGCGTGGAATGGCGAGTAAAATGCACTATTAAACTTCTATGATAGGGCTATCAGAGACCCGATTAGATCATTTTATATTTTGGTTAATATAAGAATCCAGCGAAATTCTATCACATTCGTTCAATTTACGTCGCTCGTATTTCAGATAGCGTATTGGGCTAAGCGCCATCTCAAAGCGCATGAAATGGCGAGTAAAATGCACTATTAAACTTCTAGGGTAGGGCAAACAGAGACCCGATTAGATCATTTTATATTATGGTTAATTTAAGAATTCAGCCAAATTCTATCACATTTGTTCAATTTACGTCGCTCTTATTTCAGATAGCGTACTGGGCTAGGCGGAATCTTAAAGCGCGTGGATTGGCGAGTAAAATGCACTATTAAACTTCTATGATAGGGCAATCAGAGACCCGATTAGATCATTTTATATTTTGGTTAATATAAGAATTCAGCGAAATTCTATCACAATTGTTCTATTACGTCGCTCCTATTTCAGATAGCGTATTGGGCTAAGCGGCATCTCAAAGCGCATGAAATGGCGAGTCAAATGCACTATTAAACTTCTAGGGTAGGGCGAACAGAGACCCGATTAGATCATTTTACATTAAGGTTAATATAAGTATTCAGGGAAATTCTATCACATTTGTTCAATTTACGACGCTCCTATTTCAGATAGCGTATTGGGCTAAGCGGCATCTCAAAGAGCATGAAATGGCGAGTAAAATGCACTGTTAAACTTCTAGGGTAGGGCAAACAGAGACCCGATTAGATCATTTCATATTATGGTTTATTTAAGAATTCAGAAAAATTCTATCACATTTGTTCAATTTACGTCGCTGATATTTCAGATAGCGTATTGGGCTAAGCGGCATCTCAAGCGCATGAAATGACGAGTGAAATGCACTATTAATCTTGAAGGGTAGGGCGAACAGAGACCCGATTAGAACATTTTACATTAAGGTTAATATAAGAATTCAGCGAAATTCTCTCACATTTGTTCAATTTACGTCGCTCCTATTTCAGATAGCTTATTGGGCAAAGCGGCATCTCAAGGCGCAAGAAATAGCGAGTAAAATGCACTATTAAACTTCTAGGGTAGGGCAAACAGAGACCCGATTAGATCATTTTATGTTATGGTTAATTTAAGAATTCAGCGAAATTCTATCACATTTGTTCAATTTACGTCGCTCCAATTTCAGATAGCGTACTGGGGCTAGGCGGCATCTTAAAGCGCGTGGAATGGCGAGCTAAAGGCACTATTAAACTTCTATGATAGGGCAATCAGAGACCAGACTAGATCATTTTATATTTTGGTTAATATAAGAATTCAGCGAAATTCTATCACATTTGTTCAATTTACGTCGCTCCTATTTCAGATAGCTTATTGGGCTAACCGGCATCTCAAAGCGCATGAAATGACGAGTGCAATGCACTATTAAGCTTCTAGGGTAGGGCAAACAGAGACCCGATTAGATCATTTTATATATGGTTAATTTAAGAATTCAGCCAAATTCTATCACATTTGTTCAATTTACGTCGCTCCTATTGCAGATGTCGTATTGGGCTCAGCAGCATCTCAAAGCGCATGAAATGTCGAGTGAAATGCACTATTGAACTTCTAGGGTAGGGCGAACAAAGGCCCGATTAGATCATTTTACATTAAGGTTAATAAAAGAATTCAGCGTAATTCTATCACATTTGTTCAACTTACGTCGCTCCTATTTCAGATAGCGTACTGGGCTAGGCGGAATCTTAACGCGCGTGGATTTGCGAGTAAAATGCACTATTAAACTTCTAGGGTAGGGCAAACAGAGACCCGATTAGATCGTTTTATATTATGGTTAATTTAAGAATTCAGCCAAATTCTATCACATTTGTTCAATTTACGTCGCTTCTATTGCAGATATCGTATTGGGCTAAGCGGCATCTCAAAGCGCATGAAATGTCGAGTAAAATGCACTGCTAAACTGCTAGGGTAGGGCGAACAAAGGCCCGATTAGATCATTTTACATTAAGGTTAATATAAGAATTCAGCGTAATTCTATCACATTTGTTCAACTTACGTCGCTCCTATTTCAGATAGCGTTACTGGGCTAGGCGGCATCTTAAAGCGCGTGGAATGGCGAGTAAAATGCACTATTAAACTTCTATTGATAGGGCTATCAGAGACCCGATTAGATCATTTTATATTTTGGTTAATATAAGAATCCAGCGAAATTCTATCACATTCGTTCAATTTACGTCGCTCCTATTTCAGATAGCGTATTGGGCTAAGCGCCATCTCAAAGCGCATGAAATGGCGAGTAAAATGCACTATTAAACTTCTAGGGTAGGGCAAACAGAGACCCGATAGAATCATTTTATATTATGGTTAATTTAAGAATTCAGCCAAATTCTATCACATTTGTTCAATTTACGTCGCTCTTATTTCAGATAGCGTACTGGGCTAGGCGGAATCTTAAAGCGCGTGGATTGGCGAGTAAAATGCACTATTAAACTTCTATGATAGGGCAATCAGAGACCCGATTAGATCATTTTATATTTTGGTTAATATAAGAATTCAGCGAAATTCTATCACAATTGTTCTATTTACGTCGCTCCTATTTCAGATAGCGTATTGGGCCTAAGCGGCATCTCAAGCGCATGAAATGGCGAGTCAAATGCACTATTAAACTTCTAGGGTAGGGCGAACAGAGACCCGATTAGATCATTTTACATTAAGGTTAATATAAGTATTCAGGGAAATTCTATCACATTTGTTCAATTTACGACGCTCCTATTTCAGATAGCGTATTGGGCTAAGCGGCATCTCAAAGAGCATGAAATGGCGAGTAAAATGCACTGTTAAACTTCTAGGGTAGGGCAAACAGAGACCCGATTAGATCATTTCATATTATGGTTTATTTAAGAATTCAGAAAAATTCTATCACATTTGTTCAATTTACGTCGCTGATATTTCAGATAGCGTATTGGGCTAAGCGGCATCTCAAAGCGCATGAAATGACGAGTGAAATGCACTATTAATCTTGAAGGGTAGGGCGAACAGAGACCCGATTAGAACATTTTACATTAAGGGTTAATATAAGAATTCAGCGAAATTCTCTCACATTTGTTCAATTTACGTCGCTCCTATTTCAGATAGCTTATTGGGCAAAGCGGCATCTCAAGGCGCAAGAAATAGCGAGTAAAATGCACTATTAAACTTCTAGGGTAGGGCAAACAGAGACCCGATTAGATCATTTTATGTTATGGTTAATTTAAGAATTCAGCGAAATTCTATCACATTTGTTCAATTTACGTCGCTCCAATTTCAGATAGCGTACTGGGCTAGGCGGCATCTTAAAGCGCGTGGAATGGCGAGCTAAAGGCACTATTAAACTTCTATGATAGGGCAATCAGAGACCAGACTAGATCATTTTATATTTTGGTTAATATAAGAATTCAGCGAAATTCTATCACATTTGTTCAATTTACGTCGCTCCTATTTCAGATAGCTTATTGGCTAACCGGCATCTCAAAGCGCATGAAATGACGAGTGCAATGCACTATTAAGCTTCTAGGGTAGGGCAAACAGAGACCCGATTAGATCATTTTATATTATGGTTAATTTAAGAATTCAGCCAAATTCTATCACATTTGTTCAATTTACGTCGCTCCTATTGCAGATGTCGTATTGGGCTCAGCAGCATCTCAAAGCGCATGAAATGTCGAGTGAAATGCACTATTGAACTTCTAGGGTAGGGCAAACAGAGACCCGATTAGATCATTTTATATAATGGTTAATTTAAGAATTCAGCAAAATTCTATCACATTTTTTCAATTTACGTCGCTCCTATTTCTGATAGCGTACTGGGCTAGGCGACATCTTAAAGCGCGTGGAATGGCGAGTAAAATGCACTATTAAACTTCTAGGGTAGGGCAAACAGAGACCCGACTAGATCATTTTATATTATGGGTTAATTTAAGATTCAGACAAATTCTATCACATTTGTTCAATTTACGTCGCTCCTATTGCAGATAGCGTATTGGGCTAAGCGGCATCTCAAAACGCATGAAATGACGAGTGAAATGCACTAGTAATCTTCTAGGGTAGGGCGAACAGAAACCCGATTAGATCATTTTATATTACGGTTAATATAAGAATTCAGCGTAATTCTATCACATTTGTTCAACATACGTCGCTCCTATTTCAGATAGTGTACTGGGCTATGAGGCATCTTAAGCACGTGGAAAGGCGAGTAAAATGCACTACTAAACTTCTATGATAGGGCAATCAGAGTCCCGTTTAGATCATTTTATATTTTGTTTAATATAAGATTTCAGGGAAATTCTATCACATTTGTTCAATTTACGTCGCTCCTATTTCAGATAGCGTATTGGGCTAAGCGGCATCTCAAATCGCATGAAATGGCGAGTAAAACGCACTATTAAACTTCTAGGGTAAGGCAAACAGAGACCCGATTAGATCATTTTATATTATGGTTAATTTAAGAATTCAGCGAAACTCTATCATATTTATTCAATTTACGTCGCTCCTATTTCAGATAGCGTATTGGGCTAAGCGGCATCTCAAAGCGCATGAAATGGCGAGTAAAATGCACTGCTAAACTTGTAGGGTAGGGCAAACAGAGACCCGATTAGATCATTTTATATTATGGTTAATTTAAGATGTCAGCAAAATTCTGTCACATTTGTTCTATTTACGTCGCTCCAATTTCAGATAGCGTACTGGGTTAGGCGGCATCTTAAAGCGCGTGGAATGGCGATCAAAAAGGCACTACTAAACTTCTATGATAGGGCAATCAGAGACCCCGACTAGATCATTTTATATTTTGGTTAATATAAGAATTCAGCGAAATTCTATCACAATTGTTCAATTTACGTCGCTCCTATTTCAGATAGCGTATTGGGCTAAGCGGCATCTCAAAGCGCACGAAATGACGAGTGAAAGGCACTATTAAACTTCTAGGGTAGGGCGAACAGAGAACCGATTAGATGATTTTATATTACGGTTAATATAAGAACTCAGCGTAATTCTATCACACTTGTTCAACTTACGTCGCTCCTATTTCAGATAGCGTACTGGGCTAGGCGGCATCTCAAAACGCATGAAATGGCGAGTAAAATGCACTATTAAACTTCTAGGGTAGGGCAAACAGAGACCCGATTAGATCATTTTATATTTATGGTTAATTTAAGAATTCAGCCAAATTCTATCACATTTGTTCAATTTACGTCGCTCCTATTTCAGATAACGTACTGGGCTAGGCGGAATCTTAAAGCGCGTGGATTGGCGAGTAAACTGCACTATTAAACTTCTATGATAGGGCAATCAGAGACCCGAGTAGGTCATTTTATATTTTGGTTAATATAAGAATTCAGCGAAATTCTATCACAATTGTTCTATTTACGTCGCTCCTATTTCAGATAGCGTATTGGGCTAAGCGGCAACTCAAAGCGCATGAAATGGCGAGTGGAATGCACTATTAAACTTCTAGGGTAGGGCGAACAGAGACCCGATTAGATCATTTTACATTAAGGTTAATATAAGAATTCAGCGTAATTCTATCACATTTGTTCAACATACGTCGCTCCTATTTCAGACAGTGTACTGGGCTAGGCGGCATCTTAAAGCGCGTGGAATGGCGAGTAAAATGCACTATTAAACTTCTATGATAGGGCGAACAGAAACCCGATTAGATTATTTTATATTACGGTTAATATAAGAATTCAGCGTAATTCTATCACATTTGTTCAACATACGTCGCTCCTATTTCAGATAGTGTACTGGGCTAGGCGGCATCTTAAAGCGCGTGGAATGGCGAGTAAAATGCACTATTAAACTTCTAGGGTAGGGCAAACAGAGACCCGATTAGATCATTTTATATCATATACGGTTAATATAAGAATTCAGCGTAAGTCTATCACATTTGTTCAATTTACGTCGCTCCCATTTCAGATAGCTTATTGGGCTAAGCGGCATCACAAAGAGCATGAAATGACGAGTGAAATGCACTATTTAACTTCTAGGGTAGGGCAAACAGAGAACCGATTAGATCATTTTATATTATGGTTAATTTAAGAATTCAGCCAAATTCTATCACATTTGTTCAATTTACGTCGCTCCTATTTCAGATAGTGTACTGGGCTATGAGGCATCTTAAAGCACGTGGAAGGGTGCGAGTAAAATGCACTACTAAACTTCTATGATAGGGCAATCAGAGTCCCGTTTAGATCATTTTATATTTTGTTTAATATAAGATTTCAGGGAAATTCTATCACATTTGTTCAATTTACGTCGCTCCTATTTCAGATAGCGTATTGGGCTAAGCGGCATCTCAAAACGCATGAAATGACGAGTGAAATGCACTAGTAATCTTCTAGGGTAGGGCGAACAGAAACCCGATTAGATCATTTTATATTACGGTTAATATAAGAATTCAGCGTAATTCTATCACATTTGTTCAACATACGTCGCTCCTATTTCAGATAGTGTACTGGGCTATGAGGCATCTTAAAGCACGTGGAAGGGCGAGTAAAATGCACTACTAAACTTCTATGATAGGGCAATCAGAGTCCCGTTTAGATCATTTTATATTTGTTTAATATAAGATTTCAGGGAAATTCTATCACATTTGTTCAATTTACGTCGCTCCTATTTCAGATAGCGTATTGGGCTAAGCGGCATCTCAAATCGCATGAAATGGCGAGTAAAACGCACTATTAAACTTCTAGGGTAAGGCAAACAGAGACCCGATTAGATCATTTTATATTATGGTTAATTTAAGAATTCAGCGAAACTCTATCATATTTATTCAATTTACGTCGCTCCTATTTCAGATAGCGTATTGGGCTAAGCGGCATCTCAATGCGCATGAAATGGCCAGTAAAATTCACTATTAAACTTCTAGGATAATGCAAACAGAGACCCGATTAGATCATTTTATATTACGGTTAATATAAGAATTCAGCGTAATTCTATCACATTTGTTCAACTTACGTCGCTCCAATTTCAGATAGCGTACTGGGCTAGGCGGCATCTTAAAGCGCGTGGAATGGCGAGTAAAATGCACTATTAAACTTCTATGATAGGGCGAACAGAAACCCGATTAGATTATTTTATATTACGGTTAATATAAGAATTCAGCGTAATTCTATCACATTTGTTCAACATACGTCGCTCCTATTTCAGATAGTGTACTGGGCTAGGCGGCATCTTAAAGCGCGTGGAATGGCGAGTAAAATGCACTGTTAAACTTCTAGGGTAGGGCAAACAGAGACCCGATTAGATCATTTTATATCATATACGGTTAATATAAGAATTCAGCGTAAGTCTATCACATTTGTTCAATTTACGTCGCTCCCATTTCAGATAGCTTATTGGGCTAAGCGGCATCTCAAAGAGCATGAAATGACGAGTGAAATGCACTATTTAACTTCTAGGGTAGGGCAAACAGAGAACCGATTAGATCATTTTATATTATGGTTAATTTAAGAATTCAGCCAAATTCTATCACATTTGTTCAATTTACGTCGCTCCTATTTCAGATAGCGTACTGGGCTAGGCGGAATCTTAACGCGCGTGGATTTGCGAGTAAAATGCACTATTAAACTTCTAGGGTAGGGCAAACAGAGACCCGATTAGATCGTTTTATATTATGGTTAATTTAAGAATTCAGCCAAATTCTATCACATTTGTTCAATTTACGTCGCTTCTATTGCAGATATCGTATTCGGCTAAGCGGCATCTCAAAGCGCATGAAATGTCGAGTAAAATGCACTGCTAAACTGCTAGGGTAGGGCGAACAAAGGCCCGATTAGATCATTTTACATTAAGGTTAATATAAGAATTCAGCGTAATTCTATCACATTTGTTCAACTTACGTCGCTCCTATTTCAGATAGCGTACTGGGCTAGGCGGAATCTTAAAGCGCGTGGATTGGTGAGTAAAATGCACTATTAAACTTCTATGATAGGGCAATCAGAGACCCGATTAGATCATTTTATATTTTGGTTAATATAAGAATTCAGCGAAATTCTATCACAATTGTTCTATTTACGTCGCTCCTATTTCAGATAGCGTATTGGGCTAAGCGGCATCTCAAAGCGCATGAAATGGCGAGTCAAATGCACTATTAAACTTCTAGGGTAGGGCGAACAGAGACCCGATTAGATCATTTTACATTAAGGTTAATATAAGTATTCAGGGAAATTCTATCACATTTGTTCAATTTACGACGCTCCTATTTCAGATAGCGTATTGGGCTAAGCGGCATCTCAAAGAGCATGAAATGGCGAGTAAAATGCACTGTTAAACTTCTAGGGTAGGGCAAACAGAGACCCGATTAGATCATTTCATATTATGGTTTATTTAAGAATTCAGAAAAATTCTATCACATTTGTTCAATTTACGTCGCTGATATTTCAGATAGCGTATTGGGCTAAGCGGCATCTCAAAGCGCATGAAATGACGAGTGAAATGCACTATTAATCTTGAAGGGTAGGGCGAACAGAGACCCGATTAGAACATTTTACATTAAGGTTAATATAAGAATTCAGCGAAATTCTCTCACATTTGTTCAATTTACGTCGCTCCTATTTCAGATAGCTTATTGGGCAAAGCGGCATCTCAAGGCGCAAGAAATAGCGAGTAAAATGCACTATTAAACTTCTAGGGTAGGGCAAACAGAGACCCGATTAGATCATTTTATATTATGGTTAATTTAAGAATTCAGCGAAACTCTATCACATTTGTTCAATTTACGTCGCTCCTATTTCAGATAGCGTATTGGGCTAAGCGGCATCTCAAAGCGCATGAAATGGCGAGTGAAATGCACTATTAAACTTCTAGGGTAGGGCGAACAGAGACCCGATTAGATCATTTTACATTAAGGTTAATATAAGTATTCAGGGAAATTCTATCACATTTGTTCAATTTACGTCGCTCCTATTTCAGATAGCGTATTGGGCTAAGCGGCATCTCAAAGCGCATGAAATGGCGAGTAAAATGCACTATTAATCTTCTAGGGTAAGGCAACCAGAGACCCGATTAGATCATTTTATATCATATACGGTTAATATAAGAATTCAGAGTAAGTCTATCACATTTGTTCAATTTACGTCGCTCCTATTTCAGATAGCTTACTGGGCTAGGCGGCATCTTAAAGCGCGTGGAATGGCGAGCTAAAGGCAGTATTAAACTTCTATGATAGGGCAATCAGAGACCCGACTAGATCATTTTATATTTTGGTTAATATAAGAATTCAGCGAAATTCTATCACATTTGTTCAATTTACGTCGCTCCTATTTCAGATAGCTTATTGGGCAAAGCGGCATCCCAAAGCGCAAGAAATGGCGAGTAAAATGCACTATTAAACTTCTAGGGTAGGGCGAACAGAGACCCGATTAGATCATTTTACATTAAGGTTAATATAAGAATTCAGCGAAATTCGATCACATTTGTTCAATTTACGTCGCTCCTATTTCAGATAGCTTATTGGGCTAACCGGCATCTCAAAGCGCATGAAATGACGAGTGCAATACACTATTAAGCTTCTAGGGTAGGGCAAACAGAGACCCGATTAGATCATTTTGTATTATGGTTAATTTAAGAATTCAGCCAAATTCTATCACATTTGTTCAATTTACGTCGCTCCTATTGCAGATATCGTATTGGGCTCAGCGGCATCTCAAAGCGCATGAAATGTCGAGTAAAATGCACTAGTAATCTTCTAGGGTAGGGCGAACAGAAACCCGATTAGATCATTTTATATTACGGTTAATATAAGAATTCAGCGTAATTCTATCACATTTGTTCAACATACGTCGCTCCTATTTCAGATAGCGTATTGGGCTAAGCGGCATCTCAATGCGCATGAAATGGCCAGTAAAATGCACTATTAAACTTCTAGGATAATGCAAACAGAGACCCGATTAGATCATTTTATATTACGGTTAATATAAGAATTCAGCGTAATTCTATCACATTTGTTCAACTTACGTCGCTCCAATTTCAGATAGCGTACTGGGCTAGGCGGCATCTCAAAGCGCATGAAATGGCCAGTAAAATGCACTATTAAACTTCTAGGATAATGCAAACAGAGACCCGATTAGATCATTTTATATTATGGTTAATTTAAGAATTCAGCCAAATTCTATCACATATGTTCAATTTACGTCGCTCCTATTTCAGATAGCGTACTGGGCTAGGCGGAATTTTAAAGCGCGTGGATTGGCGAGTAAAATGCACTATTAAACTTCTATGATAGGGCAATCAGAGACACGATTAGATCATTTTATATTTTGGTTAATATAAGAATTCAGCGAAATTCGATCACATTTGTTCAATTTACGTCGCTCCTATTTCAGATAGCGTATTGGGCTAAGCGGCATCTCAAAGCGCATGAAATGGCGAGTGGAATGCACTATTAAACTTCTAGGTTAGGGCGAACAGAGACCCGATTAGATCATTTTATATTATGGTTAATTTAAGAATTCAGCCAAATTCTATCACATTTGTTCAATTTACGTCGCTCCTATTTCAGATAACGTACTGGGCTAGGCGGAATTTTAAAGCGCGTGGATTGGCGAGTAAAATGCACTATTAAACTTCTATGATAGGGCGAACAGAGACCCGATTAGATCATTTTACATTAAGGTTAATATAAGTATTCAGGGAAATTCTATCACATTTGTTCAATTTACGTCGCTCCTATTTCAGATAGCGTATTGGGCTAAACGGCATCTCAAAGCGCATGAAATGGCGAGTAAAATGCACTGTTAAACTTCTAGGGTAGGGCAAACAGAGACCCGATTAGATCATTTTATATTATGGTTAATTTAAGAATTCAGACAAATTCTATCACATTTGTTCAATTTACGTCGCTCCTATTGCAGATAGCGTATTGGGCTAAGCGGCATCTCAAAACGCATGAAATGACGAGTGAAATGCACTAGTAATCTTCTATGGTAGGGCGAACAGAAACCCGATTAGATCATTTTATATTACGGTTAATATAAGAATTCAGCGTAATTCTATCACATTTGTTCAACATACGTCGCTCCTATTTCAGATAGTGTACTGGGCTATGAGGCATCTTAAAGCACGTGGAAGGGCGAGTAAAATGCACTACTAAACTTCTATGATAGGGAATCAGAGTCCCGTTTAGATCATTTTATATTTTGTTTAATATAAGATTTCAGGGAAATTCTATCACATTTGTTCAATTTACGTCGCTCCTATTTCAGATAGCGTATTGGGCTAAGCGGCATCTCAAATCGCATGAAATGGCGAGTAAAACGCACTATTAAACTTCTAGGGTAAGGCAAACAGAGACCCGATTAGATCATTTTATATTATGGTTAATTTAAGAATTCAGCGAAACTCTATCATATTTATTCAATTTACGTCGCTCCTATTTCAGATAGCGTATTGGGCTAAGCGGCATCTCAAAGCGCATGAAATGGCGAGTAAAATGCACTGCTAAACTTGTAGGGTAGGGCAAACAGAGACCCGATTAGATCATTTTATATTATGGTTAATTTAAGATGTCAGCAAAATTCTGTCACATTTGTTCTATTTACGTCGCTCCAATTTCAGATAGCGTACTGGGTTAGGCGGCATCTTAAAGCGCGTGGAATGGCGATCAAAATGCACTACTAAACTTCTATGATAGGGCAATCAGAGACCCGACTAGATCATTTTATATTTTGGTTAATATAAGAATTCAGCGAAATTCTATCACAATTGTTCAATTTACGTCGCTCCTATTTCAGATAGCGTATTGGGCTAAGCGGCATCTCAAAGCGCACGAAATGACGAGTGAAAGGCACTATTAAACTTCTAGGGTAGGGCGAACAGAGAACCGATTAGATGATTTTATATTACGGTTAATATAAGAACTCAGCGTAATTCTATCACACTTGTTCAACTTACGTCGCTCCTATTTCAGATAGCGTACTGGGCTAGGCGGCATCTCAAAACGCATGAAATGGCGAGTAACATGCACTATTAAACTTCTAGGGTAGGGCAAACAGAGACCCGATTAGATCATTTTATATTATGGTTAATTTAAGAATTCAGCCAAATTCTATCACATTTGTTCAATTTACGTCGCTCCTATTTCAGATAACGTACTGGGCTAGGCGGAATCTTAAAGCGCGTGGATTGGCGAGTAAACTGCACTATTAAACTTCTATGATAGGGCAATCAGAGACCCGAGTAGGTCATTTTATATTTTGGTTAATATAAGAATTCAGCGAAATTCTATCACAATTGTTCTATTTACGTCGCTCCTATTTCAGATAGCGTATTGGGCTAAGCGGCAACTCAAAGCGCATGAAATGGCGAGTGGAATGCACTATTAAACTTCTAGGGTAGGGCGAACAGAGACCCGATTAGATCATTTTACATTAAGGTTAATATAAGAATTCAGCGTAATTCTATCACATTTGTTCAACATACGTCGCTCCTATTTCAGACAGTGTACTGGGCTAGGCGGCATCTTAAAGCGCGTGGAATGGCGAGTAAAATGCACTATTAAACTTCTATGATAGGGCGAACAGAAACCCGATTAGATTATTTTATATTACGGTTAATATAAGAATTCAGCGTAATTCTATCACATTTGTTCAACATACGTCGCTCCTATTTCAGATAGTGTACTGGGCTAGGCGGCATCTTAAAGCGCGTGGAATGGCGAGTAAAATGCACTGTTAAACTTCTAGGGTAGGGCAAACAGAGACCCGATTAGATCATTTTATATCATATACGGTTAATATAAGAATTCAGCGTAAGTCTATCACATTTGTTCAATTTACGTCGCTCCCATTTCAGATAGCTTATTGGGCTAAGCGGCATCACAAAGAGCATGAAATGACGAGTGAAATGCACTATTTAACTTCTAGGGTAGGGCAAACAGAGAACCGATTAGATCATTTTATATTATGGTTAATTTAAGAATTCAGCCAAATTCTATCACATTTGTTCAATTTACGTCGCTCCTATTTCAGATAGTGTACTGGGCTATGAGGCATCTTAAAGCACGTGGAAGGGCGAGTAAAATGCACTACTAAACTTCTATGATAGGGCAATCAGAGTCCCGTTTAGATCATTTTATATTTTGTTTAATATAAGATTTCAGGGAAATTCTATCACATTTGTTCAATTTACGTCGCTCCTATTTCAGATAGCGTATTGGGCTAAGCGGCATCTCAAAACGCATGAAATGACGAGTGAAATGCACTAGTAATCTTCTAGGGTAGGGCGAACAGAAACCCGATTAGATCATTTTATATTACGGTTAATATAAGAATTCAGCGTAATTCTATCACATTTGTTCAACATACGTCGCTCCTATTTCAGATAGTGTACTGGGCTATGAGGCATCTTAAAGCACGTGGAAGGGCGAGTAAAATGCACTACTAAACTTCTATGATAGGGCAATCAGAGTCCCGTTTAGATCATTTTATATTTTGTTTAATATAAGATTTCAGGGAAATTCTATCACATTTGTTCAATTTACGTCGCTCCTATTTCAGATAGCGTATTGGGCTAAGCGGCATCTCAAATCGCATGAAATGGCGAGTAAAACGCACTATTAAACTTCTAGGGTAAGGCAAACAGAGACCCGATTAGATCATTTTATATTATGGTTAATTTAAGAATTCAGCGAAACTCTATCATATTTATTCAATTTACGTCGCTCCTATTTCAGATAGCGTATTGGGCTAAGCGGCATCTCAAAGCGCATGAAATGGCGAGTAAAATGCACTGCTAAACTTGTAGGGTAGGGCAAACAGAGACCCGATTAGATCATTTTATATTATGGTTAATTTAAGATGTCAGCAAAATTCTGTCACATTTGTTCTATTTACGTCGCTCCAATTTCAGATAGCGTACTGGGTTAGGCGGCATCTTAAAGCGCGTGGAATGGCGATCAAAATGCACTACTAAACTTCTATGATAGGGCAATCAGAGACCCGACTAGATCATTTTATATTTTGGTTAATATAAGAATTCAGCGAAATTCTATCACAATTGTTCAATTTACGTCGCTCCTATTTCAGATAGCGTATTGGGCTAAGCGGCATCTCAAAGCGCACGAAATGACGAGTGAAAGGCACTATTAAACTTCTAGGGTAGGGCGAACAGAGAACCGATTAGATGATTTTATATTACGGTTAATATAAGAACTCAGCGTAATTCTATCACACTTGTTCAACTTACGTCGCTCCTATTTCAGATAGCGTACTGGGCTAGGCGGCATCTCAAAACGCATGAAATGGCGAGTAAACTGCACTATTAAACTTCTATGATAGGGCAATCAGAGACCCGATTAGGTCATTTTATATTTTGGTTAATATAAGAATTCAGCGAAATTCTATCACAATTGTTCTATTTACGTCGCTCCTACTTCGGATAGCGTATTGGGCTAAGCGGCAACTCAAAGCGCATGAAATGGCGAGTGGAATGCACTATTAAACTTCTAGGGTAGGGCGAACAGAGACCCGATTAGATCATTTTACATTAAGGTTAATATAAGAATTCAGCGTAATTCTATCACATTTGTTCAACATACGTCGCTCCTATTTCAGACAGTGTACTGGGCTAGGCGGCATCTTAAAGCGCGTGGAATGGCGAGTAAAATGCACTGTTAAACTTCTAGGGTAGGGCAAACAGAGACCCGATTAGATCATTTTATATTATGGTTAATTTAAGAATTCAGCCAAATTCTATCACATTTGTTCAATTTACGTCGCTCTTATTTCAGATAGCGTACTGGGCTAGGCGGAATCTTAAAGCGCGTGGATTGGCGAGTAAAATGCACTATTAAACTTCTATGATAGGGCAATCAGAGACCCGATTAGATCATTTTATATTTTGGTTAATATAAGAATTCAGCGAAATTCTATCACAATTGTTCTATTTACGTCGCTCCTATTTCAGATAGCGTATTGGGCTAAGCGGCATCTCAAAGCGCATGAAATGGCGAGTCAAATGCACTATTAAACTTCTAGGGTAGGGCGAACAGAGACCCGATTAGATCATTTTACATTAAGGTTAATATAAGTATTCAGGGAAATTCTATCACATTTGTTCAATTTACGACGCTCCTATTTCAGATAGCGTATTGGGCTAAGCGGCAACCCAAAGAGCATGAAATGGCGAGTAAAATGCACTGTTAAACTTCTAGGGTAGGGCAAACAGAGACCCGATTAGATCATTTCATATTATGGTTTATTTAAGAATTCAGAAAAATTCTATCACATTTGTTCAATTTACGTCGCTGATATTTCAGATAGCGTATTGGGCTAAGCGGCATCTCAAAGCGCATGAAATGACGAGTGAAATGCACTATTAATCTTGAAGGGTAGGGCGAACAGAGACCCGATTAGAACATTTTACATTAAGGTTAATATAAGAATTCAGCGAAATTCTCTCACATTTGTTCAATTTACGTCGCTCCTATTTCAGATAGCTTATTGGGCAAAGCGGCATCTCAAGGCGCAAGAAATAGCGAGTAAAATGCACTATTAAACTTCTAGGGTAGGGCAAACAGAGACCCGATTAGATCATTTTATGTTATGGTTAATTTAAGAATTCAGCGAAATTCTATCACATTTGTTCAATTTACGTCGCTCCAATTTCAGATGGCGTACTGGGCTAGGCGGCATCTTAAAGCGCGTGGAATGGCGAGCTAAAGGCACTATTAAACTTCGATGATAGGGCAATCAGAGACCCGACTAGATCATTTTATATTTTGGTTAATATAAGAATTCAGCGAAATTCTATCACATTTGTTCAATTTACGTCGCTCCTATTTCAGATAGCTTATTGGGCTAACCGGCATCTCAAAGCGCATAAAATGACGAGTGCAATGCACTATTAAGCTTCTAGGGTAGGGCAAACAGAGACCCGATTAGATCATTTTATATTATGGTTAATTTAAGAATTCAGCCAAATTCTATCACATTTGTTCAATTTACGTCGCTCCTATTTCAGATAACGTACTGGGCTAGGCGGAATCTTAAAGCGCGTGGATTGGCGAGTAAACTGCACTATTAAACTTCTATGATAGGGCAATCAGAGACCCGATTAGATCATTTTATATTTTGGTTAATATAAGAATTCAGCGAAATTCTATCACAATTGTTCTATTTACGTCGCTCCTATTTCAGATAGCGTATTGGGCTAAGCGGCAACTCAAAGCGCATGAAATGGCGAGTGGAATGCACTATTAAACTTCTAGGGTAGGGCGAACAGAGACCCGATTAGATCATTTTACATTAAGGTTAATATAAGAATTCAGCGTAATTCTATCACATTTGTTCAACATACGTCGCTCCTATTTCAGACAGTGTACTGGGCTAGGCGGCATCTTAAAGCGCGTGGAATGGCGAGTAAAATGCACTATTAAACTTCTATGATAGGGCGAACAGAAACCCGATTAGATTATTTTATATTACGGTTAATATAAGAATTCAGCGTAATTCTATCACATTTGTTCAACATACGTCGCTCCTATTTCAGATAGTGTACTGGGCTAGGCGGCATCTTAAAGCGCGTGGAATGGCGAGTAAAATGCACTGTTAAACTTCTAGGGTAGGGCAAACAGAGACCCGATTAGATCATTTTATATCATATACGGTTAATATAAGAATTCAGCGTAAGTCTATCACATTTGTTCAATTTACGTCGCTCCCATTTCAGATAGCTTATTGGGCTAAGCGGCATCTCAAAGAGCATGAAATGACGAGTGAAATGCACTATTTAACTTCTAGGGTAGGGCAAACAGAGAACCGATTAGATCATTTTATATTATGGTTAATTTAAGAATTCAGCCAAATTCTATCACATTTGTTCAATTTACGTCGCTCCTATTTCAGATAGTGTACTGGGCTATGAGGCATCTTAAAGCACGTGGAAGGGCGAGTAAAATGCACTACTAAACTTCTATGATAGGGCAATCAGAGTCCCGTTTAGATCATTTTATATTTTGTTTAATATAAGATTTCAGGGAAATTCTATCACATTTGTTCAATTTACGTCGCTCCTATTTCAGATAGCGTATTGGGCTAAGCGGCATCTCAAAACGCATGAAATGACGAGTGAAATGCACTAGTAATCTTCTAGGGTAGGGCGAACAGAAACCCGATTAGATCATTTTATATTACGGTTAATATAAGAATTCAGCGTAATTCTATCACATTTGTTCAACATACGTCGCTCCTATTTCAGATAGTGTACTGGGCTATGAGGCATCTTAAAGCACGTGGAAGGGCGAGTAAAATGCACTACTAAACTTCTATGATAGGGCAATCAGAGTCCCGTTTAGATCATTTTATATTTTGTTTAATATAAGATTTCAGGGAAATTCTATCACATTTGTTCAATTTACGTCGCTCCTATTTCAGATAGCGTATTGGGCTAAGCGGCATCTCAAATCGCATGAAATGGCGAGTAAAACGCACTATTAAACTTCTAGGGTAAGGCAAACAGAGACCCGATTAGATCATTTTATATTATGGTTAATTTAAGAATTCAGCGAAACTCTATCATATTTATTCAATTTACGTCGCTCCTATTTCAGATAGCGTATTGGGCTAAGCGGCAACTCAAAGCGCATGAAATGGCGAGTGGAATGCACTATTAAACTTCTAGGGTAGGGCGAACAGAGACCCGATTAGATCATTTTACATTAAGGTTAATATAAGAATTCAGCGTAATTCTATCACATTTGTTCAACATACGTCGCTCCTATTTCAGACAGTGTACTGGGCCAGGCGGCATCTTAAAGCGCGTGGAATGGCGAGTAAAATGCACTGTTAAACTTCTAGCGTAGGGCAAACAGAGACCCGATTAGATCATTTTATATTATGGTTAATTTAAGAATTCAGCCAAATTCTATCACATTTGTTCAATTTACGTCGCTCTTATTTCAGATAGCGTACTGGGCTAGGCGGAATCTTAAAGCGCGTGGATTGGCGAGTAAAATGCACTATTAAACTTCTATGATAGGGCAATCAGAGACCCGATTAGATCATTTTATATTTTGGTTAATATAAGAATTCAGCGAAATTCTATCACAATTGTTCTATTTACGTCGCTCCTATTTCAGATAGCGTATTGGGCTAAGCGGCTTCTCAAAGCGCATGAAATGGCGAGTCAAATGCACTATTAAACTTCTAGGGTAGGGCGAACAGAGACCCGATTAGATCATTTTACATTAAGGTTAATATAAGTATTCAGGGAAATTCTATCACATTTGTTCAATTTACGACGCTCCTATTTCAGATAGCGTATTGGGCTAAGCGGCATCTCAAAGAGCATGAAATGGCGAGTAAAATGCACTGTTAAACTTCTAGGGTAGGGCAAACAGAGACCCGATTAGATCATTTCATATTATGGTTTATTTAAGAATTCAGAAAAATTCTATCACATTTGTTCAATTTACGTCGCTGATATTTCAGATAGCGTATTGGGCTAAGCGGCATCTCAAAGCGCATGAAATGACGAGTGAAATGCACTATTAATCTTGAAGGGTAGGGCGAACAGAGACCCGATTAGAACATTTTACATTAAGGTTAATATAAGAATTCAGCGAAATTCTCTCACATTTGTTCAATTTACGTCGCTCCTATTTCAGATAGCTTATTGGGCAAAGCGGCATCTCAAGGCGCAAGAAATAGCGAGTAAAATGCACTATTAAACTTCTAGGGTAGGGCAAACAGAGACCCGATTAGATCATTTTATGTTATGGTTAATTTAAGAATTCAGCGAAATTCTATCACATTTGTTCAATTTACGTCGCTCCAATTTCAGATGGCGTACTGGGCTAGGCGGCATCTTAAAGCGCGTGGAATGGCGAGCTAAAGGCACTATTAAACTTCTATGATAGGGCAATCAGAGACCCGACTAGATCATTTTATATTTTGGTTAATATAAGAATTCAGCGAAATTCTATCACATTTGTTCAATTTACGTCGCTCCTATTTCAGATAGCTTATTGGGCTAACCGGCATCTCAAAGCGCATGAAATGACGAGTGCAATGCACTATTAAGCTTCTAGGGTAGGGCAAACAGAGACCCGATTAGATCATTTTATATTATGGTTAATTTAAGAATTCAGCCAAATTCTATCACATTTGTTCAATTTACGTCGCTCCTATTTCAGATAACGTACTGGGCTAGGCGGAATCTTAAAGCGCGTGGATTGGCGAGTAAACTGCACTATTAAACTTCTATGATAGGGCAATCAGAGACCCGATTAGATCATTTTATATTTTGGTTAATATAAGAATTCAGCGAAATTCTATCACAATTGTTCTATTTACGTCGCTCCTATTTCAGATAGCGTATTGGGCTAAGCGGCATCTCAAAGCGCATGAAATGGCGAGTGGAATGCACTATTAAACTTCTAGGGTAGGGCGAACAGAGACCCGATTAGATCATTTTACATTAAGGTTAATATAAGAATTCAGCGTAATTCTATCACATTTGTTCAACATACGTCGCTCCTATTTCAGACAGAGTACTGGGCTAGGCGGCATCTTAAAGCGCGTGGAATGGCGAGTAAAATGCACTATTAAACTTCTATGATAGGGCGAACAGAAACCCGATTAGATTATTTTATATTACGGTTAATATAAGAATTCAGCGTAATTCTATCACATTTGTTCAACATACGTCGCTCCTATTTCAGATAGTGTACTGGGCTAGGCGGCATCTTAAAGCGCGTGGAATGGCGAGTAAAATGCACTGTTAAACTTCTAGGGTAGGGCAAACAGAGACCCGATTAGATCATTTTATATCATATACGGTTAATATAAGAATTCAGCGTAAGTCTATCACATTTGTTCAATTTACGTCGCTCCCATTTCAGATAGCTTATTGGGCTAAGCGGCATCTCAAAGAGCATGAAATGACGAGTGAAATGCACTATTTAACTTCAAGGGTAGGGCAAACAGAGAACCGATTAGATCATTTTATATTATGGTTAATTTAAGAATTCAGCCAAATTCTATCACATTTGTTCAATTTACGTCGCTCCTATTTCAGATAGCGTACTGGGCTAGGCGGAATCTTAACACGCGTGGATTTGCGAGTAAAATGCACTATTAAACTTCTAGGGTAGGGCAAACAGAGACCCGATTAGATCGTTTTATATTATGGTTAATTTAAGAATTCAGCCAAATTCTATCAAATTTGTTCAATTTACGTCGCTTCTATTGCAGATATCGTATTGGGCTAAGCGGCATCTCAAAGCGCATGAAATGTCGAGTAAAATGCACTGCTAAACTGCTAGGGTAGGGCGAACAAAGGCCCGATTAGATCATTTTACATTAAGGTTAATATAAGAATTCAGCGTAATTCTATCACATTTGTTCAACTTACGTCGCTCCTATTTCAGATAGCGTACTGGGCTAGGCGGCATCTTAAAGCGCGTGGAATGGCGAGTAAAATGCACTATTAAACTTCTATGAGAGGGCTATCAGAGACCCGATTAGATCATTTTATATTTTGGTTAATATAAGAATCCAGCGAAATTCTATCACATTCGTTCAATTTACGTCGCTCCTATTTCAGGTAGCGTATTGGGCTAAGCGCCATCTCAAAGCGCATGAAATGGCGAGTAAAATGCACTATTAAACTTCTAGGGTAGGGCAAACAGAGACCCGATTAGATCATTTTATATTATGGTTAATTTAAGAATTCAGCCAAATTCTATCACATTTGTTCAATTTACGTCGCTCTTATTTCAGATAGCGTACTGGGCTAGGCGGAATCTTAAAGCGCGTGGATTGGCGAGCAAAATGCACTATTAAACTTCTATGATAGGGCAATCAGAGACCCGATTAGATCATTTTATATTTTGGTTAATATAAGAATTCAGCGAAATTCTATCACAATTGTTCTATTTACGTCGCTCCTATTTCAGATAGCGTATTGGGCTAAGCGGCATCTCAAAGCGCATGAAATGGCGAGTCAAATGCACTATTAAACTTCTAGGGTAGGGCGAACAGAGACCCGATTAGATCATTTTACATTAAGGTTAATATAAGTATTCAGGGAAATTCTATCACATTTGTTCAATTTACGACGCTCCTATTTCAGATAGCGTATTGGGCTAAGCGGCATCTCAAAGAGCATGAAATGGCGAGTAAAATGCACTGTTAAACTTCTAGGGTAGGGCAAACAGAGACCCGATTAGATCATTTCATATTATGGTTTATTTAAGAATTCAGAAAAATTCTATCACATTTGTTCAATTTACGTCGCTGATATTTCAGATAGCGTATTGGGCTAAGCGGCATCTCAAAGCGCATGAAATGACGAGTGAAATGCACTATTAATCTTGAAGGGTAGGGCGAACAGAGACCCGATTAGAACATTTTACATTAAGGTTAATATAAGAATTCAGCGAAATTCTCTCACATTTGTTCAATTTACGTCGCTCCTATTTCAGATAGCTTACTGGGCAAAGCGGCATCTCAAGGCGCAAGAAATAGCGAGTAAAATGCACTATTAAACTTCTAGGGTAGGGCAAACAGAGACCCGATTAGATCATTTTATGTTATGGTTAATTTAAGAATTCAGCGAAATTCTATCACATTTGTTCAATTTACGTCGCTCCAATTTCAGATAGCGTACTGGGCTAGGCGGCATCTTAAAGCGCGTGGAATGGCGAGCTAAAGGCACTATTAAACTTCTATGATAGGGCAATCAGAGACCCGACTAGATCATTTTATATTTTGGTTAATATAAGAATTCAGCGAAATTCTATCACATTTGTTCAATTTACGTCGCTCCTATTTCAGATAGCTTATTGGGCTAACCGGCATCTCAAAGCGCATGAAATGACGAGTGCAATGCACTATTAAGCTTCTAGGGTAGGGCAAACAGAGACCCGATTAGATCATTTTATATTATGGTTAATTTAAGAATTCAGCCAAATTCTATCACATTTGTTCAATTTACGTCGCTCCTATTGCAGATATCGTATTGGGCTCAGCGGCATCTCAAAGCGCATGAAATGTCGAGTGAAATGCACTATTGAACTTCTAGGGTAGGGCAAACAGAGACCCGATTAGATCATTTTATATAATGGTTAATTTAAGAATTCAGCAAAATTCTATCACATTTTTTCAATTTACGTCGCTCCTATTTCTGATAGCGTACTGGGCTAGGCGACATCTTAAAGCGCGTGGAATGGCGAGTAAAATGCACTATTAAACTTCTAGGGTAGGGCAAACAGAGACCCGATTAGATCATTTTATATTATGGTTAATTTAAGAATTCAGACAAATTCTATCACATTTGTTCAATTTACGTCGCTCCTATTGCAGATAGCGTATTGGGCTAAGCGGCATCTCAAAACGCATGAAATGACGAGTGAAATGCACTAGTAATCTTCTAGGGTAGGGCGAACAGAAACCCGATTAGATCATTTTATATTACGGTTAATATAAGAATTCAGCGTAATTCTATCACATTTGTTCAACATACGTCGCTCCTATTTCAGATAGTGTACTGGGCTATGAGGCATCTTAAAGCACGTGGAAGGGCGAGTAAAATGCACTACTAAACTTCTATGATAGGGCAATCAGAGTCCCGTTTAGATCATTTTATATTTTGTTTAATATAAGATTTCAGGGAAATTCTATCACATTTGTTCAATTTACGTCGCTCCTATTTCAGATAGCGTATTGGGCTAAGCGGCATCTCAAATCGCATGAAATGGCGAGCAAAATGCACTATTAAACTTCTAGGGTAAGGCAAACAGAGACCCGATTAGATCATTTTATATTATGGTTAATTTAAGAATTCAGCGAAACTCTATCATATTTATTCAATTTACGTCGCTCCTATTTCAGATAGCGTATTGGGCTAAGCGGCATCTCAATGCGCATGAAATGGCCAGTAAAATGCACTATTAAACTTCTAGGATAATGCAAACAGAGACCCGATTAGATCATTTTATATTACGGTTAATATAAGAATTCAGCGTAATTCTATCACATTTGTTCAACTTACGTCGCTCCAATTTCAGATAGCGTACTGGGCTAGGCGGCATCTCAAAGCGCATGAAATGGCGAGTAAAATGCACTATTAAACTTCTAGGGTAGGGCAAACGGAGACCCGATTAGAACATTTTATGTTATGGTTTATTTAAGAATTCAGCGAAATTCTATCACATTTGTTCAATTTACGTTGCTCCAATTTCAGATAGCGTACTGGGCTAGGCGGCATCTTAAAGCGTGTGGAAAGGCGAGCTAAATGCGCTATTAAACTTCTATGATAGGGCAATCAGAGACCCGACTAGATCATTTTATATTTTGGTTAATATAAGAATTCAGCGAAATTCTATCACATTTGTTCAATTTACGTCGCTCCTATTTCAGATATCTTATTGGGCTAAGCGGCATCTCAAAGCGCATGAAATGACGAGTGAAATGCACTATTAAACTTCTAGGGTACGGCGAAGAAAGATCCGATTAGATCATTTTACATTAAGGTTAATATAAGAATTCAGCGAAACTCTATCATATTTATTCAATTTACGTCGCTCCTATTTCAGATAGCGTATTGGGCTAAGCGGCATCTCAATGCGCATGAAATGGCGAGTAAAATGCACTATTAAACTTCTAGGATAATGCAAACAGAGACCCGACTAGATCATTTTATATTTTGGTTAATATAAGAATTCAGCGAAATTCTATCACATTTGTTCAATTTACGTCGCTCCTATTTCAGATAGCTTATTGGGCTAAGCGGCATCTCAAAGCGCATGAAATGACGAGTGAAATGCACTATTAAACTTCTAGGGTACGGCGAACAAAGATCCGATTAGATCATTTTACATTAAGGTTAATATAAGAGTTCAGCGTAATTCTATCACATTTGTTCAACTTACGTCGCTCCTATTTCAGATAGCGTACTGGGCTACGCGGCATCTTAAAGCGCGTGGAATGGCGAGTAAAATGCACTACTAAACTTCTATGATAGGGCAATCAGAGTCCCGTTTAGATCATTTTATATTTTGTTTAATATAAGATTTCAGGGAAATTCTATCACATTTGTTCAATTTACGTCGCTCCTATTTCAGATAGCGTATTGGGCTAAGCGGCATCTCAAATCGCATGAAATGGCGAGTAAAATGCACTATTAAACTTCTAGGGTAAGGCAAACAGAGACCCGATTAGATCATTTTATATTATGGTTAATTTAAGAATTCAGCCAAATTCTATCACATTTGTTCAATTTACGTCGCTACCATTTCAGATAGCGTATTGGGCTAAGCGCCATCTCAAAGCGCATGAAATGGCGAGTGAAATGCACTATTACACTTCTAGGGTAGGGCGAACAGAGACCCGATTAGATCATTTTACATTAAGGTTAATATAACTATTCAGGGAAATTATATCACATTTGTTCAATTTACGTCGCTCCTATTTCAGATAGCGTATTGGGCTAAGCGGCATCTCAAAGCGCATGAAATGGCGAGTAAAATGCGCTGTTAAACTTCTAGGGTAGGGCAAACGGAGACCCGATTAGATCATTTTATATTATGGTTAATTTAAGAATTCAGCCAAATTCTATCACATTTGTTCAATTTACGTCGCTCCTATTTCAGATAGCGTACTGGGCTAGGCGGAATTTTAAAGCGCGTGGATTGGCGAGTAAAATGCACTATTAAACTTCTATGATAGGGCAATCAGAGACCCGATTAGATCATTTTATATTTTGGTTAATACAAGAATTCAGCGTAATTCTATCACATTTGTTCAATTTACGTCGCTGATATTTCAGATAGCGTATTGGTCTAAGCGGCATCTCAAAGCGCAAGAAATGGCCAGTAAAATGCACTATTAAACTTCTAGGGAAAGGCAAACAGAGACCCGATTAGATCATTTTATATTACGGTTAATATAAGAATTCAGCGTAATTCTATCACATTTGTTCAACTTACGTCGCTCCAATTTCAGATAGCGTACTGGGCTAGGCGGCATCTCAAAGCGCATGAAATGGCGAGTAAAATGCACTATTAAACTTCTAGGGTAGGGCAAACAGAGACCCGATTAGATCATTTTATATTATGGTTAATTTAAGAATTCAACCATATTCTGTCACATTTGTTCAATTTACGTCGCTCCTATTTCAGATAGCGTACTGGGCTAGGCGGAATTTTAAAGCGCGTGGATTGGCGAGTAAAATGCACTATTACACTTCTATGATAGGGCAATCAGAGACCCGATTAGATCATTTTATATTTTGGTTAATATAAGAATTCAGCGTAATTCTATCACATTTGTTCAATTTACGTCGCTGATATTTCAGATAGCGTATTGGGCTAAGCGGCATCTCAAAGCGCAAGAAATGGCGAGCGAAATGCACCATTAAACTTCTAGGGTAGGGCAAACAGAGACCCGATAAGATCATTTTATGTTATGGTTAATTTAAGAATTCAGCGAAACTCTATCATATTTATTCAATTTACGTCGCTCCTATTTCAGATAGCGTATTGGGCTAAGCGGCATCTCAATGCGCATGAAATGGCGAGTAAAATGCACTATTAAACTTCTAGGATAATGCAAACAGAGACCCGATTAGGTCATTTTATATTACGGTTAATATAAGGATTCAGCGTAATTCTATCACATTTGTTCAACTTACGTCGCTCCTACTTCAGATAGCGAACTGGGCTCGGCGGCATCTTAAAGCGCAAGAAATGGCGAGTAAAATGCACTATTAAACTTCTAGGGTAGGGCAAACAGAGACCCGATAAGATGATTTTATATTATGGTTAATTTAAGAATTCAGCCAAATTCTATCACGTTTGTTCAATTTACGTCGCTCCTATTTCAGATAGCGTATTGGGCTAAGCGCCATCTCAAAGCGCATGAAATGGCGAGTAAAATGCACTATTATACTTCTAGGGTAGGGCAAACAGAGACCCGATTAGATCATTTTATATTATGGTTAATTTAAGATGTCAGCAAAATTCTGTCACATTTGTTCTATTTACGTCGCTCCAATTTCAGATAGCGTACTGGGTTAGGCGGCATCTTAAAGCGCGTGGAATGGCGATCAAAATGCACTATTAAACTTCTATGATAGGGCAATCAGAGACCCGACTAGATCATTTTATATTTTCGTTAATATAAGAATTCAGCGAAATTCTATCACAATTGTTCAATTTACGTCGCTCCTATTTCAGATAGCGTATTGGGCTAAGCGGCATCTCAAAGCGCACGAAATGACGAGTGAAAGGCACTATTAAACTTCTAGGGTAGGGCGAACAGAGAACCGATTAGATGATTTTATATTACGGTTAATATAAGAATTCAGCGTAATTCTATCACATTTGTTCAACTTACGTCGCTCCTACTTCAGATAGCGTACTGGGCTCGGCGGCATCTTAAATCGCAAGGAATGGCGAGTAAAATGCACTATTAAACTTCTAGGGTAGGGCAAACAGAGACCCGATAAGATGATTTTATATTATGGTTAATTTAAGAATTCAGCCAAATTCTATCACGTTTGTTCAATTTACGTCGCTCCTATTTCAGATAGCGTATTGGGCTAAGCGCCATCTCAAAGCGCATGAAATGGCGAGTAAAATGCACTATTAAGCTTCTAGGGTAGGGCAAACAGAGACCCGATTAGATCATTTTATGTTATGGTTAATTTAAGAATTCAGCCAAATTCTATCACATTTGTTCAATTTACGTCGCTCCTATTTCAGATAGCGTACTGGGCTAGGCGGAATCTTAAAGGGCGTGGATTGGCGAGTAGAATGCACTATTAAAGTTCTATGATAGGGCAATCAGAGACCCGATTAGATCATTTTATATTTTGGTTAATATAAGAATTCAGCGAAATTCTATCACATTTGTTCAATTTACGTCGCTCCTATTTCAGATAGCTTATTGGGCTAAGCGGCATCTCAAAGCGCATGAAATGACGAGTGAAATGCACTATTAAACTTCTAGGGTACGGCGAACAAAGAACCGATTAGATCATTTTACATTAAGGTTAATATAAGAATTCAGCGAAACTCTATCATATTTATTCAATTTACGTCGCTCCTATTTCAGATAGCGTATTGGGCTAAGCGGCATCTCAATGCGCATGAAATGGCGAGTAAAATGCACTATTAAACTTCTAGGATAATGCAAACAGAGACCCGATTAGATAATTTTATATTACGGTTAATATAAGAGTTCAGCGTAATTCTATCACATTTGTTCAATTTACGTCGCTCCTATTGCAGATAGCGTATTGGGCTAAGCGGCATCTCAAAACGCATGAAATGGCGAGTAAAATGCGCTATTAAACTTCTAGGGTAAGGCAAACAGAGACCCGATTAGATCATTTTATATTATGGTTAATTTAAGAATTCAGCCAAATTCTATCACATTTGTTCAATTTACGTCGCTCCTATTTCAGATAGCGTACTGGGCTAGGCGGAATTTTAAAGCGCGTGGATTGGCGAGTAAAATGCACTATTACACTTCTATGATAGGGCAATCAGAGACCCGATTAGATCATTTTATATTTTGGTTAATATAAGAATTCAGCGTAATTCTATCACATTTGTTCAATTTACGTCGCTGATATATCAGATAGCGTATTGGGCTAAGCGGCATCTCAAAGCGCAAGAAATGGCGAGTGAAATGCACCATTAAACTTCTAGGGTAGGGCAAACAGAGACCCGATAAGATCATTTTATGTTATGGTTAATTTAAGAATTCAGCGAAACTCTATCATATTTATTCAATTTACGTCGCTCCTATTTCAGATAGCGTATTGGGCTAAGCGACATCTCAATGCGCATGAAATGGCCAGTAAAATGCACTATTAATCTTCTAGGATAATGCAAACAGAGACCCGATTAGATCATTTTATATTACGGTTAATATAAGAATTCAGCGTAATTCTATCACATTTGTTCAACTTACGTCGCTCCAATTTCAGATAGCGTACTGGGCTAGGCGGCATCTCAAAGCGCATGAAATGGCGAGTAAAATGCACTATTAAACTTCTAGGGTAGGGCAAACAGAGACCCGATTAGATCATTTTATATTATGGTTAATTTAAGAATTCAACCATATTCTGTCACATTTGTTCAATTTACGTCGCTCCTATTTCAGATAGCGTACTGGGCTAGGCGGAATTTTAAAGCGCGTGGATTGGCGAGTAAAATGCACTATTACACTTCTATGATAGGGCAATCAGAGACCCGATTAGATCATTTTATATTTTGGTTAATATAAGAATTCAGCGTAATTCTATCACATTTGTTCAATTTACGTCGCTGATATTTCAGATAGCGTATTGGGCTAAGCGGCATCTCAAAGCGCAAGAAATGGCGAGCGAAATGCACCATTAAACTTCTAGGGTAGGGCAAACAGAGACCCGATAAGATCATTTTATGTTATGGTTAATTTAAGAATTCAGCGAAACTCTATCATATTTATTCAATTTACGTCGCTCCTATTTCAGATAGCGTATTGGGCTAAGCGGCATCTCAATGCGCATGAAATGGCGAGTAAAATGCACTATTAAACTTCTAGGATAATGCAAACAGAGACCCGATTAGGTCATTTTATATTACGGTTAATATAAGGATTCAGCGTAATTCTATCACATTTGTTCAACTTACGTCGCTCCTACTTCAGATAGCGAACTGGGCTCGGCGGCATCTTAAAGCGCAAGAAATGGCGAGTAAAATGCACTATTAAACTTCTAGGGTAGGGCAAACAGAGACCCGATAAGATGATTTTATATTATGGTTAATTTAAGAATTCAGCCAAATTCTATCACGTTTGTTCAATTTACGTCGCTCCTATTTCAGATAGCGTATTGGGCTAAGCGCCATCTCAAAGCGCATGAAATGGCGAGTAAAATGCACTATTATACTTCTAGGGTAGGGCAAACAGAGACCCGATTAGATCATTTTATATTATGGTTAATTTAAGATGTCAGCAAAATTCTGTCACATTTGTTCTATTTACGTCGCTCCAATTTCAGATAGCGTACTGGGTTAGGCGGCATCTTAAAGCGCGTGGAATGGCGATCAAAATGCACTATTAAACTTCTATGATAGGGCAATCAGAGACCCGACTAGATCATTTTATATTTTCGTTAATATAAGAATTCAGCGAAATTCTATCACAATTGTTCAATTTACGTCGCTCCTATTTCAGATAGCGTATTGGGCTAAGCGGCATCTCAAAGCGCACGAAATGACGAGTGAAAGGCACTATTAAACTTCTAGGGTAGGGCGAACAGAGAACCGATTAGATGATTTTATATTACGGTTAATATAAGAATTCAGCGTAATTCTATCACATTTGTTCAACTTACGTCGCTCCTACTTCAGATAGCGTACTGGGCTCGGCGGCATCTTAAATCGCAAGGAATGGCGAGTAAAATGCACTATTAAACTTCTAGGGTAGGGCAAACAGAGACCCGATAAGATGATTTTATATTATGGTTAATTTAAGAATTCAGCCAAATTCTATCACGTTTGTTCAATTTACGTCGCTCCTATTTCAGATAGCGTATTGGGCTAAGCGCCATCTCAAAGCGCATGAAATGGCGAGTAAAATGCACTATTAAGCTTCTAGGGTAGGGCAAACAGAGACCCGATTAGATCATTTTATGTTATGGTTAATTTAAGAATTCAGCCAAATTCTATCACATTTGTTCAATTTACGTCGCTCCTATTTCAGATAGCGTACTGGGCTAGGCGGAATCTTAAAGGGCGTGGATTGGCGAGTAGAATGCACTATTAAAGTTCTATGATAGGGCAATCAGAGACCCGATTAGATCATTTTATATTTTGGTTAATATAAGAATTCAGCGAAATTCTATCACATTTGTTCAATTTACGTCGCTCCTATTTCAGATAGCTTATTGGGCTAAGCGGCATCTCAAAGCGCATGAAATGACGAGTGAAATGCACTATTAAACTTCTAGGGTACGGCGAACAAAGAACCGATTAGATCATTTTACATTAAGGTTAATATAAGAATTCAGCGAAACTCTATCATATTTATTCAATTTACGTCGCTCCTATTTCAGATAGCGTATTGGGCTAAGCGGCATCTCAATGCGCATGAAATGGCGAGTAAAATGCACTATTAAACTTCTAGGATAATGCAAACAGAGACCCGATTAGATAATTTTATATTACGGTTAATATAAGAGTTCAGCGTAATTCTATCACATTTGTTCAATTTACGTCGCTCCTATTGCAGATAGCGTATTGGGCTAAGCGGCATCTCAAAACGCATGAAATGGCGAGTAAAATGCGCTATTAAACTTCTAGGGTAAGGCAAACAGAGACCCGATTAGATCATTTTATATTATGGTTAATTTAAGAATTCAGCCAAATTCTATCACATTTGTTCAATTTACGTCGCTCCTATTTCAGATAGCGTACTGGGCTAGGCGGAATTTTAAAGCGCGTGGATTGGCGAGTAAAATGCACTATTACACTTCTATGATAGGGCAATCAGAGACCCGATTAGATCATTTTATATTTTGGTTAATATAAGAATTCAGCGTAATTCTATCACATTTGTTCAATTTACGTCGCTGATATATCAGATAGCGTATTGGGCTAAGCGGCATCTCAAAGCGCAAGAAATGGCGAGTGAAATGCACCATTAAACTTCTAGGGTAGGGCAAACAGAGACCCGATAAGATCATTTTATGTTATGGTTAATTTAAGAATTCAGCGAAACTCTATCATATTTATTCAATTTACGTCGCTCCTATTTCAGATAGCGTATTGGGCTAAGCGACATCTCAATGCGCATGAAATGGCCAGTAAAATGCACTATTAATCTTCTAGGATAATGCAAACAGAGACCCGATTAGATCATTTTATATTACGGTTAATATAAGAATTCAGCGTAATTCTATCACATTTGTTCAACTTACGTCGCTCCAATTTCAGATAGCGTACTGGGCTAGGCGGCATCTCAAAGCGCATGAAATGGCGAGTAAAATACACTATTAAACTTCTAGGGTAGGGCAAACAGAGACCCGATTAGATCATTTTATATTATGGTTAATTTAAGAATTCAGCCAAATTCTATCACATTTGTTCAATTTACGTCCCTCCTATTTCAGATAACGTACTGGGCTAGGCGGAATCTTAAAGCGCGTGGATTGGCGAGTAAAATGCACTATTAAACTTCTATGATAGGGCAATCAGAGACCCGATTAGATCATTTTATATTTTGGTTAATATAAGAATTCAGCGTAATTCTATCACATTTGTTAAATTTACGTCGCTGATATTTCAGATAGCGTATTGGGCTAAGCGGCATCTCAAAGCGCAAGAAATGGCGAGTGAAATGCACCATTAAACTTCTAGGGTAGGGCAAACAGAGACCCGATAAGATCATTTTATGTTATGGTTAATTTAAGAATTCAGCGAAACTCTATCATATTTATTCAATTTACGTCGCTCCTATTTCAGATAGCGTATTGGGCTAAGCGGCATCTCAATGCGCATGAAATGGCGAGTAAAATGCACTATTAAACTTCTAGGATAATGCAAACAGAGACCCGATTAGGTCATTTTATATTACGGTTAATATAAGGATTCAGCGTAATTCTATCACATTTGTTCAACTTACGTCGCTCCTACTTCAGATAGCGTACTGGGCTCGGCGGCATCTTAAATCGCAAGGAATGGCGAGTAAAATGCACTATTAAACTTCTAGGGTAGGGCAAACAGAGACCCGATAAGATGATTTTATATTATGGTTAATTTAAGAATTCAGCCAAATTCTATCACATTTGTTCAATTTACGTCGCTCCTATTTCAGATAGCGTACTGGGCTAGGCGGAATCTTAAAGCGCGTGGATTGGCGAGTAGAATGCACTATTAAAGTTCTATGATAGGGCAATCAGAGACCCGATTAGATCATTTTATATTTTGGTTAATATAAGAATTCAGGGAAATTCTATCACATTTGTTCAATTTACGTCGCTCCTATTTCAGATAGCGTATTGGGCTAAGCGGCATCTCAAAGCGCATGAAATGGCGAGTAAAATGCACTGCTAAACTTGTAGGGTAGGGCAAACAGAGACCCGATTAGATCATTTTATATTATGGTTAATTTAAGATGTCAGCGAAATTCTATCACATTTGTTCAACTTACGTCGCTCCTATTTCAGATCGCGTATTGGGCTAAGCGGCATCTCAAAGCGCATGAAATGACGAGTGAAATGCACTATTAATCTTCAAGGGTAGGGCGAACAGAGACCCGATTAGAACATTTTACATTAAGGTTAATATAAGAATTCAGCGAAACTCTATCATATTTGTTCAATTTACGTCGCTCCTATTTCAGATAGCGTATTGGGCTAAGCGGCATCTCAAAGCGCAAGAAATGACGAGTAAAATGCACTATTAAACTTCTAGGGTAGGGCAAACAGATACCCGATTAGATCATTTTATATTATGGTTAATTTAAGAATTCAGCCAAATTCTATCACATTTGTTCAATTTACGTCGCTCCTATTTCAGATAACGTACTGGGCTAGGCGGAATCTTAAAGCGCGTGGATTGGCGAGTAAAATGCACTATTAAACTTCTATGATAGGGCAATCAGAGACCCGATTAGATCATTTTATATTTTGGTTAATATAAGAATTCAGCGTAATTCTATCACATTTGTTAAATTTACGTCGCTGATATTTCAGATAGCGTATTGGGCTAAGCGGCATCTCAAAGCGCAAGAAATGGCGAGTGAAATGCACCATTAAACTTCTAGGGTAGGGCAAACAGAGACCCGATAAGATCATTTTATGTTATGGTTAATTTAAGAATTCAGCGAAACTCTATCATATTTATTCAATTTACGTCGCTCCTATTTCAGATAGCGTATTGGGCTAAGCGGCATCTCAATGCGCATGAAATGGCGAGTAAAATGCACTATTAAACTTCTAGGATAATGCAAACAGAGACCCGATTAGGTCATTTTATATTACGGTTAATATAAGGATTCAGCGTAATTCTATCACATTTGTTCAACTTACGTCGCTCCTACTTCAGATAGCGTACTGGGCTTGGCGGCATCTTAAATCGCAAGGAATGGCGAGTAAAATGCGCTATTAAACTTCTAGGGTAGGGCAAACAGAGACCCGATAAGATGATTTTATATTATGGTTAATTTAAGAATTCAGGCAAATTCTATCACATTTGTTCAATTTACGTCGCTCCTATTTCAGATAGCGTACTGGGCTAGGCGGAATCTTAAAGCGCGTGGATTGGCGAGTAGAATGCACTATTAAAGTTCTATGATAGGGCAATCAGAGACCCGATTAGATCATTTTATATTTTGGTTAATATAAGAATTCAGGGAAATTCTATCACATTTGTTCAATTTACGTCGCTCCTATTTCAGATAGCGTATTGGGCTAAGCGGCATCTCAAAGCGCATGAAATGGCGAGTAAAATGCACTGCTAAACTTGTAGGGTAGGGCAAACAGAGACCCGATTAGATCATTTTATATTATGGTTAATTTAAGATGTCAGCGAAATTCTATCACATTTGTTCAACTTACGTCGCTCCTATTTCAGATCGCGTATTGGGCTAAGCGGCATCTCAAAGCGCATGAAATGACGAGTGAAATGCACTATTAATCTTCAAGGGTAGGACGAACAGAGACCCGATTAGAACATTTTACATTAAGGTTAATATAAGAATTCAGCGAAACTCTATCATATTTGTTCAATTTACGTCGCTCCTATTTCAGATAGCGTATTGGGCTAAGCGGCATCTCAAAGCGCAAGAAATGACGAGTAAAATGCACTATTAAACTTCTAGGGTAGGGCAAACAGAGACCCGATTAGATCATTTTATATTATGGTTAATTTAAGAATTCAGCCAAATTCTATCACATTTGTTCAATTTACGTCGCTCCTATTGCAGATAGCGTATTGGGCTAAGCGGCATCTCAAAACGCATGAAATGACGAGTGAAATGCACTAGTAATCTTCTAGGGTAGGGCGAACAGAAACCCGATAAGATCATTTTATATTACGGTTAATATAAGAATTCAGCGTAATTCTATCACATTTGTTCAACATACGTCGCTCCTATTTCAGATAGTGTACTGGGCTATGAGGCATCTCAAAGCACGTGGAAGGGCGAGTAAAATGCACTACTAAACTTCTATGATAGGGCAATCAGAGTCCCGTTTAGATCATTTTATATTTTGTTTAATATAAGATTTCAGGGAAATTCTATCACATTTGTTCAATTTACGTCGCTCCTATTTCAGATAGCGTATTGGGCTAAGCGGCATCTCAAATCGCATGAAATGGCGAGTAAAATGCGCTATTAAACTTCTAGGGTAAGGCAAACAGAGACCCGATTAGATCATTTTATATTATGGTTAATTTAAGAATTCAGCCAAATTCTATCACATTTGTTCAATTTACGTCGCTACTATTTCAGATAGCGTATTGGGCTAAGCGCCATCTCAAAGCGCATGAAAAGGCGAGTAGAATGCACTATTAAACTTCTAGGGTAGGGCAAACAGAGACCCGATTAGATCATTTTATATTATGGTTAATTTAAGAATTCAGCGAAACTCTATCATATTTATTCAATTTACGTCGCTCCTATTTCAGATAGCGTATTGGGCTAAGCGGCATCTCAATGCGCATGAAATGGCCAGTAAAATGCACTATTAAACTTCTAGGATAATGCAAACAGAGACCCGATTAGATCATTTTATATTACGGTTAATATAAGAATTCAGCGTAATTCTATCACATTTGTTCAACTTACGTCGCTCCAATTTCAGAAAGCGTACTGGGCTAGGCGGCATCTCAAAGCGCATGAAATGGCGAGTAAAATGCACTATTAAACTTCTAGGGTAGGGCAAACAGAGACCCGATTAGATCATTTTATATTATGGTTAATTTAAGAATTCAGCCAAATTCTGTCACATTTGTTCAATTTACGTCGCTCCTATTTCAGATAGCGTACTGGGCTAGGCGGAATTTTAAAGCGCGTGGATTGGCGAGTAAAATGCACTATTACACTTCTATGATAGGGCAATCAGAGACCCGATTAGATCATTTTATATTTTGGTTAATATAAGAATTCAGCGTAATTCTATCACATTTGTTCAATTTACGTCGCTGATATTTCAGATAGCGTATTGGGCTAAGCGGCATCTCAAAGCGCAAGAAATGGCGAGTGAAATGCACCATTAAACTTCTAGGGTAGGGCAAACAGAGACCCGATAAGATCATTTTATGTTATGGTTAATTTAAGAATTCAGCGAAACTCTATCATATTTATTCAATTTACGTCGCTCCTATTTCAGATAGCGTATTGGGCTAAGCGGCATCTCAATGCGCATGAAATGGCCAGTAAAATGCACTATTAAACTTCTACGATAATGCAAACAGAGACCCGATTAGATCATTTTATATTACGGTTAATATAAGAATTCAGCGTAATTCTATCACATTTGTTCAACTTACGTCGCTCCAATTTCAGATAGCGTACTGGGCTAGGCGGCATCTCAAAGCGCATGAAATGGCGAGTAAAATACACTATTAAACTTCTAGGGTAGGGCAAACAGAGACCCGATTTGATCATTTTGTATTATGGTTAATTTAAGAATTCAGCCAAATTCTATCACATTTGTTCAATTTACGTCGCTCCTATTTCAGATAACGTACTGGGCTAGGCGGAATCTTAAAGCGCGTGGATTGGCGAGTAAAATGCACTATTAAACTTCTATGATAGGGCAATCAGAGACCCGATTAGATCATTTTATATTTTGGTTAATATAAGAATTCAGCGTAATTCTATCACATTTGTTCAATTTACGTCGCTGATATTTCAGATAGCGTATTGGGCTAAGCGGCATCTCAAAGCGCAAGAAATGGCGAGTGAAATGCACCATTAAACTTCTAGGGTAGGGCAAACAGAGACCCGATAAGATCATTTTATGTTATGGTTAATTTAAGAATTCAGCGAAACTCTATCATATTTATTCAATTTACGTCGCTCCTATTTCAGATAGCGTATTGGGCTAAGCGGCATCTCAATGCGCATGAAATGGCGAGTAAAATGCACTATTAAACTTCTAGGATAATGCAAACAGAGACCCGATTAGGTCATTTTATATTACGGTTAATATAAGGATTCAGCGTAATTCTATCACATTTGTTCAACTTACGTCGCTCCTACTTCAGATAGCGAACTGGGCTCGGCGGCATCTTAAAGCGCAAGAAATGGCGAGTAAAATGCACTATTAAACTTCTAGGGTAGGGCAAACAGAGACCCGATAAGATGATTTTATATTATGGTTAATTTAAGAATTCAGCCAAATTCTATCACGTTTGTTCAATTTACGTCGCTCCTATTTCAGATAGCGTATTGGGCTAAGCGCCATCTCAAAGCGCATGAAATGGCGAGCAAAATGCACTATTATACTTCTAGGGTAGGGCAAACAGAGACCCGATTAGATCATTTTATATTATGGTTAATTTAAGATGTCAGCAAAATTCTGTCACATTTGTTCTATTTACGTCGCTCCAATTTCAGATAGCGTACTGGGTTAGGCGGCATCTTAAAGCGCGTGGAATGGCGATCAAAATGCACTATTAAACTTCTATGATAGGGCAATCAGAGACCCGACTAGATCATTTTATATTTTCGTTAATATAAGAATTCAGCGAAATTCTATCACAATTGTTCAATTTACGTCGCTCCTATTTCAGATAGCGTATTGGGCTAAGCGGCATCTCAAAGCGCACGAAATGACGAGTGAAAGGCACTATTAAACTTCTAGGGTAGGGCGAACAGAGAACCGATTAGATGATTTTATATTACGGTTAATATAAGAATTCAGCGTAATTCTATCACATTTGTTCAACTTACGTCGCTCCTACTTCAGATAGCGTACTGGGCTCGGCGGCATCTTAAATCGCAAGGAATGGCGAGTAAAATGCACTATTAAACTTCTAGGGTAGGGCAAACAGAGACCCGATAAGATGATTTTATATTATGGTTAATTTAAGAATTCAGCCAAATTCTATCACGTTTGTTCAATTTACGTCGCTCCTATTTCAGATAGCGTATTGGGCTAAGCGCCATCTCAAAGCGCATGAAATGGCGAGTAAAATGCACTATTAAACTTCTAGGGTAGGGCAAACAGAGACCCGATTAGATCATTTTATGTTATGGTTAATTTAAGAATTCAGCCAAATTCTATCACATTTGTTCAATTTACGTCGCTCCTATTTCAGATAGCGTACTGGGCTAGGCGGAATCTTAAAGGGCGTGGATTGGCGAGTAGAATGCACTATTAAAGTTCTATGATAGGGCAATCAGAGACCCGATTAGATCATTTTATATTTTGGTTAATATAAGAATTCAGCGAAATTCTATCACATTTGTTCAATTTACGTCGCTCCTATTTCAGATAGCTTATTGGGCTAAGCGGCATCTCAAAGCGCATGAAATGACGAGTGAAATGCACTATTAAACTTCTAGGGTACGGCGAACAAAGAACCGATTAGATCATTTTACATTAAGGTTAATATAAGAATTCAGCGAAACTCTATCATATTTATTCAATTTACGTCGCTCCTATTTCAGATAGTGTATTGGGCTAAGCGGCATCTCAATGCGCATGAAATGGCGAGTAAAATGCACTATTAAACTTCTAGGATAATGCAAACAGAGAACCGATTAGATAATTTTATATTACGGTTAATATAAGAGTTCAGCGTAAGTCTATCACATTTGTTCAACTTACGTCGCTCCTATTTCAGATAGCGTACTGGGCTAGGCGGCATCTCAAAGCGCATGAAATGGCGAGTAAAATGCACTATTAAACTTCTAGGGTAGGGCAAACAGAGACCCGATTAGATCATTTTATATTATGGTTAATTTAAGAATTCAGCCAAATTCTATCACATTTGTTCAATTTACGTCGCTCCTATTGCAGATAGCGTATTGGGCTAAGCGGCATCTCAAAACGCATGAAATGACGAGTGAAATGCACTAGTAATCTTCTAGGGTAGGGCGAACAGAAACCCGATTAGATCATTTTATATTACGGTTAATATAAGAATTCAGCGTAATTCTATCACATTTGTTCAACATACGTAGCTCCTATTTCAGATAGTGTACTGGGCTATGAGGCATCTTAAAGCACGTGGAAGGGCGAGTAAAATGCACTACTAAACTTCTATGATAGGGCAATCAGAGTCCCGTTTAGATCATTTTATATTTTGTTTAATATAAGATTTCAGGGAAATTCTATCACATTTGTTCAATTTACGTCGCTCCTATTTCAGATAGCGTATTGGGCTAAGCGGCATCTCAAATCGCATGAAATGGCGAGTAAAATGCGCTATTGAACTTCTAGGGTAAGGCAAACAGAGACCCGATTAGATCATTTTATATTATGGTTAATTTAAGAATTCAGCCAAATTCTATCACATTTGTTCAATTTACGTCGCTCCTATTTCAGATAGCGTACTGGGCTAGGCGGAATTTTAAAGCGCGTGGATTGGCGAGTAAAATGCACTATTACACTTCTATGATAGGGCAATCAGAGACCCGATTAGATCATTTTATATTTTGGTTAATATAAGAATTCAGCGTAATTCTATCACATTTGTTCAATTTACGTCGCTGATATATCAGATAGCGTATTGGGCTAAGCGGCATCTCAAAGCGCAAGAAATGGCGAGTGAAATGCACCATTAAACTTCTAGGGTAGGGCAAACAGAGACCCGATAAGATCATTTTATGTTATGGTTAATTTAAGAATTCAGCGAAACTCTATCATATTTATTCAATTTACGTCGCTCCTATTTCAGATAGCGTATTGGGCTAAGCGGCATCTCAAGGCGCATGAAATGGCCAGTAAAATGCACTATTAAACTTCTAGGATAATGCAAACAGAGACCCGATTAGATCATTTTATATTACGGTTAATATAAGAATTCAGCGTAATTCTATCACATTTGTTCAACTTACGTCGCTCCAATTTCAGATAGCGTACTGGGCTAGGCGGCATCTCAAAGCGCATGAAATGGCGAGTAAAATACACTATTAAACTTCTAGGGTAGGGCAAACAGAGACCCGATTAGATCATTTTATATTATGGTTAATTTAAGAATTCAGCCAAATTCTATCACATTTGTTCAATTTACGTCGCTCCTATTTCAGATAACGTACTGGGCTAGGCGGAATCTTAAAGCGCGTGGATTGGCGAGTAAAATGCACTATTAAACTTCTATGATAGGGCAATCAGAGACCCGATTAGATCATTTTATATTTTGGTTAATATAAGAATTCAGCGTAATTCTATCACATTTGTTCAATTTACGTCGCTGATATTTCAGATAGCGTATTGGGCTAAGCGTCATCTCAAAGCGCAAGAAATGGCGAGTGAAATGCACCATTAAACTTCTAGGGTAGGGCAAACAGAGACCCGATAAGATCATTTTATGTTATGGTTAATTTAAGAATTCAGCGAAACTCTATCATATTTATTCAATTTACGTCGCTCCTATTTCAGATAGCGTATTGGGCTAAGCGGCATCTCAATGCGCATGAAATGGCGAGTAAAATGCACTATTAAACTTCTAGGATAATGCAAACAGAGACCCGATTAGGTCATTTTATATTACGGTTAATATAAGGATTCAGCGTAATTCTATCACATTTGTTCAACTTACGTCGCTCCTACTTCAGATAGCGAACTGGGCTCGGCGGCATCTTAAAGCGCAAGAAATGGCGAGTAAAATGCACTATTAAACTTCTAGGGTAGGGCAAACAGAGACCCGATAAGATGATTTTATATTATGGTTAATTTAAGAATTCAGCCAAATTCTATCACGTTTGTTCAATTTACGTCGCTCCTATTTCAGATAGCGTATTGGGCTAAGCGCCATCTCAAAGCGCATGAAATGGCGAGTAAAATGCACTATTATACTTCTAGGGTAGGGCAAACAGAGACCCGATTAGATCATTTTATATTATGGTTAATTTAAGATGTCAGCAAAATTCTGTCACATTTGTTCTATTTACGTCGCTCCAATTTCAGATAGCGTACTGGGTTAGGCGGCATCTTAAAGCGCGTGGAATGGCGATCAAAATGCACTATTAAACTTCTATGATAGGGCAATCAGAGACCCGACTAGATCATTTTATATTTTCGTTAATATAAGAATTCAGCGAAATTCTATCACAATTGTTCAATTTACGTCGCTCCTATTTCAGATAGCGTATTGGGCTAAGCGGCATCTCAATGCGCATGAAATGGCGAGTAAAATGCACTATTAAACTTCTAGGATAAGGCAAGCAGAGACCCGATTAGATCATTTTATATTACGGTTAATATAAGAATTCAGCGTAATTCTATCACATTTGTTCAACTTACGTCGCTCCTATTTCAGATAGCGTACTGGGCTAGGCGGCATCTTAAAGCGCGTGGAATGGCGAGTAAAATGCACTATTAAACTTCTATGATAGGGCAATCAGAGACCAGATTAGATCATTTTATATTTTGGTGAATATAAGAATTCTGCGAAATTGTATCACATTCGTTCAATTTACGTCGCTCCTATTTCAGATAGCGTATTGGGCTAAGCGCCATCTCAAAGCGCATGAAATGGCGAGTAAAATGCACTATTAACCTTCTAGGGTAGGGCAAGCAGAGGCCCGATTAGATCATTTTGTATTATGGTTAATTTAAGAATTCAGCCAAATTCTATCACATTTGTTCGATTTACGACGCTCCTATTTCAGATAGCGTATAGGGCTAAGCGGCATCTCAAAGCGCATGAAATGGCGAGTAAAATGCACTGTTAAACTTCTAGGGTAGGGCAAACAGAGACTCGATTAGATCATTTCACATTATGGTTTATTTAAGAATTCAGAAAAATTTTATCACATTCGTTCAATTTACGTCGCTCCTATTTCAGATAGCGTATTGGGCTAAGCGGCATCTCAAAGCGCATGAAATGGCGAGTGAAATGAACTATTAAACTTCTAGGGTAGGGCGAACAGAGACCCGATTAGATCATTTTACATCAAAGTTAATATAAGAATTCAGCGTAATTCTATCACATTTGTTCAACATACGTCGCTCCTATTTCCGATAGCGGACTGGGCTAGGCGGCATCTTAAAGCGCGTGGATGGGCGAGTGAAATGCACTTCTAAACTTCTATGATAGGGCAATCAGAGTCCCGTTTAGATCATTTTATATTTTGTTTAATATAAGATTTCAGGGAAATTCTATCACATTTGTTCAATTTATGTCGCTCCTATTTCAGATAGCGTATTGGGCTAAGCGGCATCTCAAAGCGCATGAAATGACGAGAGAAATGCACTATTAAACTTCTTGGGTATGGCGAACAGAGACCCGATTAGATCATTTTACATTAAGGTTAATATAAGTATTCAGGGAAATTCTATCACATTTGTTCAATTTACGTCGCTCCTATTTCAGATAGCGTACTGGGCTAGGCGGAATCTTAAAGCGCGTGGATTGGCGAGTAAAATGCACTATTAAACTTCTATGATAGGGCAATCAGAGACCCGATTAGATCATTTTATATTTTGGTTAATATAAGAATTCAGCGAAATTCTATCACAATTGTTCAATTTACGTCGCTCCTATTTCAGATAGCGTACTGGGCTAGGCGGCATCTTAAAGCGCAAGAAATGGCGAGTAAAATGCACTATTAAACTTCCAGGGTAGGGCAAGCAGAGACCCGATAAGATCATTTTATATTATGGTTAATTTAAGAATTCAGCGAAACTCTATCATATTTGTTCAATTTACGTCGTTCCAATTTCAGATAGCGTATTGGGCTAAGCGGCATCTCAATGCGCATGAAATGGCGAGTAAAATGCACTATTAAACTTCTAGGATAAGGCAAACAGAGACCCGATTAGATCATTTTATATTACGGTTAATATAAGAATTCAGCGTAATTCTATCACATTTGTTCAATTTACGTCGCTGATATTTCAGATAGCGTATTGGGCTAAGCGGCATCTTAAAGCGCGAGGAATAGCGAGTAAAATGCACTGTTAAACTTCTATGATGGGGCGATCAGAGACCCGATTAGATCATTTTATATTTTGGTTAATATAAGAATTCAGCGTAATTCTATCACAATTGTTCTATTTACGTCGCTCCTATTTCAGATAGCGTATTGGGCTAGGCGGCATCTCAAAGCGCATGAAATGCACAGTGAAATGCACTATTAAACTTCTAGGGTATGGCGAACAGAGACCCGATTAGATCATTTTACATTAAGGTATATATAAGTATTCAGGGAAATTCTATCACATTTGTTCAATTTACGTCGCTCCTATTTCAGATAGCGTATTGGGCTAAGCGGCATCTCAAAGCGCATGAAATGGCGAGTGAAATGCACTATTAAACTTCTAGGGTATGGCGAACAGAGACCCGATTAGATCATTTTACATTAAGGTTAATATAAGTATTCAGGGAAATTCTATCACATTTGTTCAATTTACGTCGCTCCTATTTCAGATAGCGTACTGGGCTAGGCGGAATCTTAAAGCGCGTGGATTGGCGAGTAAAGTGCACTATTAAACTTCTATGATAGGGCAATCAGAGACCCGATTAGATCATTTTATATTTTGGTTAATATAAGAATTCAGCGAAATTCTATCACAATTGTTCTATTTACGTCGCTCCTATTTCAGATAGCGTATTGGGCTAAGCGGCATCTCAAAGCGCATGAAATGGCGAGTGAAATGCACTATTAAACTTCTAGGGTAGGGCGAACAGAGACCCGATTAGATCATTTTACATTAAGGTTAATATAAGTATTCAGGGAAATTCTATCACATTTGTTCAACTTACGTCGCTCCTATTTCAAATACCGTACTGGGCTAGGCGGCATCTTAAAGCGCGTGGAAGGGCGAGTAAAATGCACTACTAAACTTCTATGATAGGGCAATCAGAGACCCGATTAGATGATTTTATATTTTGTTTAATATAAGATTTCAGGGAAATTCTATCACATTTGTTCAGTTTACGTCGCTCCTATTTCAGATAGCGGATTGGGCTAAGCGGCATCTCAAAGCGCATGAAATGACGAGAGAAATGCACTATTAAACTTCTTGGGTAGGGCAAACAGAGACCCTATTACATCATTTTATATTATGGTTAATTTAAGAATTCAGCAAAATTCTATCACATTTGTTCAATTTACGTCGCTCCTATTTCAGATAGCGTACTGGGCTAGGCGGCATCTTAAAGCGCGTGGAATGGTGAGTAAAGTCCACTATTAAACTTCTAGGCTAGGGCGAACAGAGACCCGATTAGATCATTTTACATTATGGTTAATAAAAGAATTCAGCAAAATACTATCACATTTGTTCAATTTACGTCGCTCCTATTTCAGATAGCGTAATAGGCTAGGCGGCATCTTAAAGCGCGTGGAATGGCGAATAAAATGCACTATTAAAGTTCTAGGCTAGGGCGAACAGAGACCCGATTAGATCATTTTATATTACCGTTAATTTAAGAATTCAGCAAAATTCTAACACATTTGTTAAATTTATATCGCTCCTTTTTCAGATAGCGTATTGGGCTAAGCGGCATCTCAAAGCGCCTGAAATGACGAGTAAAATGCACTATTAAAGTTCTAGGGGAGGGCAAACAGAGACCCGATTAGATCATTTTATATTATGGTTAATTTAAGAATTCAGCAAAATTCTATCACATTTGTTCAATTTACGTCGCTCCTATTTCGGATAGCGTACTGGGCTCGGCGGCATCCTAAAGCGCGTGGAGTGGCGAGTAAAATGCCCTATTAATCTTCTATGATAGGGCAATCAGAGACCCGATTAGATCATTTTTTTTTGGTTAATATAAGAATTCAGCGAAATTCTATCACATTTGTTCAATTTACGTCGCTCCTATTTCAGATAGCGTATTGGGCTAAGCGGCATCTCAAAGCGCCTGAAATGACGAGTAAAATGCACTATTAAAGTTCTAGGGGAGGGCAAACAGAGACCCGATTAGATCATTTTATATTATGGTTAATTTAAGAATTCAGCAAAATTCTATCACATTTGTTCAATTTACGACGCTCCTATTTCGGATAGCGTACTGGGCTAGGCGGCATCCTAAAGCGCGTGGAGTGGCGAGTAAAATGCATTATTAATCTTCTATGATAGGGCAATCAGTGACCCGATTAGATCATTTTATATTTTGGTTAATATAAGAATTCAGCGAAATTCTATCACATTTGTTCAATTTACGTCGCTCCTATTTCAGATAGCGTATTGGGCTATGCGGCATCCCAAAGCGCATGAAATGGCGAGTAAAATGCACTATTAAACTTCTAGGGTAGGGCGAACAGAGACCCGATTAGATCATTTTACATTAAGGATAATATAAGAATTCAGCGAAACTCTATCACATTTGTTCAATTTACGTCGCTCATATTTCAGATAGCGTATTGGACTAAGCGGCATCTCAAAGCGCATGAAATGACGAGTAAAATGCACTATTATGCTTCTAGGGTAGGGCAAACAGAGACCCGATTAGATCATTTTATATTACGGTTAATATAAGAATTCAGCGTAATTCTATCACATTTGTTCAACTTACGTCGCTCCTATTTCAGATAGCTCATTGGGCTAAGCGGCGACTCAAAGCGCATGAAATGACGAGTGAAGTGCACTATTAAACTTCTAGGGTAGGGCGAACAGAGACTCGATTAGATCATTTTACATTAATGTTAATATGAGAATTCACGGAAATTCTATCACATTTGTTCAATTTACGTCGCTCCTATTTCAGATAGCGTATTGGGCTAAGCGACATCTCAAAGCGCATGAAATGGCGAGTAAAAGGCACTATTAAACTTCTAGGGTAGGGCAAACAGAGACCCGATTAGATCATTTTATATTATGGTTAATTTAAGAATTCAGCAAAATTCTATCACATTTGTTCAATTTACGTCGCTCCTATTTCGGATAGCGTACTGGGCTGGGCGGCATCCTAAAGCGTGTGGAGTGGCGAGTAAAATGCACTATTAATCTTCTATGATAGGGCAATCAGAGACCCGATTAGATCATTTTATATTTTGGTTAATATAAGAATTCAGCGAAATTCTATCACATTTGTTCAATTTACGTCGCTCCTATTTCAGATAGCGTATTGGGCTACGCGACATCTCAAAGCGCATGAAATGGCGAGTAAAAGGCACTATTAAACTTCTAGGGTAGGGCAAACAGAGACCCGATTAGATCATTTTATATTTTGGTTAATATAAGAATTCAGCGAAATTCTATCACATTTGTACAATTTACGTCGCTCCTATTTGAGATAGCGTATTGGGCTAAGCGGCATCTCAAAGCACATGAAATGGCGACTAAAACGCAATACTAAACTTCTAGGATAAGGCAAACGGAGACCCGATTAGATCATTTTATATTACGGTTAATATAAGAATTCACGGAAATTCTATCACATTTGCTCAATTTACGTCGCTCCTATTTCAGATAGCGTATTGGGCTATGCGGCATCCCAAAGCGCATGAAATGGCGAGTAAAAGGCACTATTAAACTTCTAGGGTAGGGCAAACAGAGACCCGATTAGATCATTTTATATTATGGTTAATTTAAGAATTCAGCAAAATTCTATCACATTTGTTCAATTTACGTCGCTCCTATTTCGGATAGCGTACTGGGCTAGGCGGCATCCTAAAGCGTGTGGAGTGGCGAGTAAAATGCACTATTAATCTTCTATGATAGGGCAATCAGAGACCCGATTAGATCATTTTATATTTTGGTTAATATAAGAATTCAGCGAAATTCTATCACATTTGTTCAATTTATGTCGCTCCTATTTCAGATAGCGTACTGGGCTGGGCGGCATCTTAAAGCGCGTGGAATGGCGACTAAAATGCACTATTAAACTTCTAGGCTAGGGCGAACAGAGACCCGATTAGATCATTTTACATTTTGGTTAATAAAAGAATTCAGCGAAATTCTATCACATTTGTTCAACTTACGTCGCACCTATTTCAGATAACGTATTGGGCTAACCGGCATCTCCATGGGCATGAAATGGCGAGTAAAATGCACTATTAAACTTCTAGGGTAAGGCAAACAGAGACCCGATTAGATCATCTAATATTATGGTTAATTTAAGAATTCAGCAAAATTCTATCACATTTGTTCAATTTACGTCGCTCCTATTTCAGATAGCGTTCTGGGCTAGGCGGCAACTTAAAGCGCGTGGAATGGCGAGTAAAATGCACTATTAAACTTCTATGATAGGGCAATCAGTGACCCGATTAGAACATTTTATAATATAGTTAGTTTAAGAATTCAGCGAAATTCTATCACATTTGTTCCATTTACGTCGCTCCTATTTCAGATAGCGTATTCGGCTAAGCGGCATCTCAAAGCGCACGAAATGGCGAATAAAATGCACTATTAAACTTCTCGGCTAGGGCGAACAGAGACCCGATTAGATCATTTTACATGTTGGTTAATAAAAGAATTCAGCGAAATTCTATCACATTTGTTCAATTTACGTCGCTCCTATTTCAGATAGCGTATTGGGCTAAGCGGCATCTCAAAGCGCATGAAATGGCGAGTGAAATGCACTACTAGACTTCTATGGTAGGGCAATCAGAGACCCGTTTAGATCATTTTATATTTTGGTTAATATAAGATTTCAGGGAAATTCTATCACATTTGTTCAATTTACGTCGCTCCTATTTCAGATAGCGTATTGGGCTAAGCGGCATCTCAAAGCGCATGAAATGGCGAACAAAATGCACTATTAAACTTCTAGGCTAGGGCGAACAGAGACCAGATTAGATCATTTTATATTTTGGTTAATATAAGAATTCTGCGAAATTCTACCACATTTGTTCAATTTACGTCGCTCCTATTTCAGAAAGCTTATTGGGCTTAGCGGCATCTCAAAGCGCATGAAGTCACGAGTGAAATGCACTATTAAACTTCTAGGGTAGGGCAAACAGAGACCCGATTAGATCATTTTATATTATGGTTAATTTAAGAATTCAGCAAAATTCTATCACATTCGTTCAACTTACGTCGGTCCTATTTCAGATAGCGTATTGGGCTAAGCGGCATCTCAAAGCGCATGAAATGGCGAGTAAAATGCACTATTAAACCTCTAGCGTAGGGCAAACAGAGTCCCGATTAGATCATTTTATGTTATGGTTAATTTAAGAATTCAGCAAAATTCTATCACATTCGTTCAATTTACGTCGCTCCTATTTCAGATAGCGTATTGGGCTAGGCGGCATCTCGAAGCGCATGAAATGGCGAGTAAAATGCTCTATTAAACTTCTAGGGTAGGACAAACAGAGACCCGATTAGATCATTTTATATTATGTTTAATTTAAGAATTCAGCGAAATTCTATCACAATTGTTCAATTTACGTCGCTCCTATTTCAGATAGCGTATTGGGCTAAGCGGCATTTCAAAGCGCATGAAATGGCGAGTAAAATGCACTATTAAACTTCTAGGATAAGGCAAACAGAGACCCGATAAGATCATTTTATTTTACGGTTAATATAAGAATTCGGCGTAATTCTATCACATTTGTTCAACTTACGTCGCTCCTATTTCAGATAGCGTATTGGGCTAAGCGGCATCTCAACGAGCATGAAATGGCGAGTAAAGTGCAATACTAAACTTCTAGGATAAGGCAAACAGAGACCCGATTAGATCATTTTATGTTATGGTTAATTTAAGAATTCAGCAAAATTCTATCACATTAGTTCAATTTACGTCGCTCCTATTTCAGATAGCGTATTGGGCTAAGCGGCATCTCAACGCGCATGAAATGGCGAGTAAAGTGCAATACTAAACTTCTAGGATAAGGCAAACAGAGACCCGATTAGATCATTTTATGTTATGGTTAATTTAAGAATTCAGCAAAATTCTATCACATTTGTTCAATTTACGTCGCTCCTATTTCAGATAGCGTACTGGGCTAGGCGGCAACTTAAAGCGCGTGGAATGGCGAGTAAAATGCACTATTAAACTTCTAGAGTAAGGCGAACAGAGACACGATTAGACCATTTTACATTATGGTTAATAAAAGAATTCAGCGAAATTCTATCACATTTGTTCAACTTACGCCGCTCCTACTTCAGATAGCGTATTGGGCTAAGCGGCATCTCAAAGCGCATGAAATGGCGAGTAAAATGCACTATTAAACTTCTAGGGTAGGGCAAACAGAGACCCGATTAGATCATTTTACATTATGGTTATAAAAGAATTCAGCGAAATTCTATCACATTTGTTCAACTTACGTCGCACCAATTTCAGATAACGTATTGGGCTAACCGGCATCTCCATGGGCATGAAATGGCGAGTAAAATGCACTATTAAACTTCTAGGGTAAGGCAAACAGAGACCCGATTAGATCATCTAATATTATGGTTAATTTAAGAATTCAGCAAAATTCTATCACATTTGTTCAATTTACGTCGCTCCTATTTCAGATAGCGTACTGGGCTAGGCGGCAACTTAAAGCGCGTGGAATGGCGAGTAAAATGCACTATTAAACTTCTATGATAGGGCAATCAGTGACCCGATTAGAACATTTTATAATATAGTTAGTTTAAGAATTCAGCGAAATTCTATCACATTTGTTCCATTTACGTCGCTCCTATTTCAGATAGCGTATTCGGCTAAGCGGCATCTCAAAGCGCACGAAATGGCGAATAAAATGCACTATTAAACTTCTCGGCTAGGGCGAACAGAGACCCGATTAGATCATTTTACATGTTGGTTAATAAAAGAATTCAGCGAAATTCTATCACATTTGTTCAATTTACGTCGCTCCTATTTCAGATAGCGTATTGGGCTAAGCGGCATCTCAAAGCGCATGAAATGGCGAGTGAAATGCACTACTAGACTTCTATGGTAGGGCAATCAGAGACCCGTTTAGATCATTTTATATTTTGGTTAATATAAGATTTCAGGGAAATTCTATCACATTTGTTCAATTTACGTCGCTCCTATTTCAGATAGCATATTGGGCTAAGCGGCATCTCAAGGCGCATGAAATGACGAGTGAAATGCACTACTAAACTTCTAGGCTAGGGCGAACAGAGACCCGATTAGATCATTTTATATTTTGGTTAATATAAGAATTCAGCGAAATTCTATCACATTTGTTCAACTTACGCCGCTCCTATTTCAGATAGCGTATTGGGCCAAGCGGCATCTCAAAGCGCATGAAATGGCGAGTAAAATGCACTATTAAACTTCTAGGGTAGGGCAAACAGAGACCCGATTAGGTCATTTTATATTATGGTTAATTTAAGAATTCAGCAAAATTCTATCACATTCGTTCAACTTACGTCGGTCCTATTTCAGATAGCGTATTGGGCTAAGCGGCATCTCAAAGCGCATGAAATGGCGAGTAAAATGCACTATTAAACTTCTAGCGTAGGGCAAACAGAGTCCCGATTAGATCATTTTATGTTATGGTTAATTTAAGAATTCAGCAAAATTCTATCACATTCGTTCAATTTACGTCGCTCCTATTTCAGATAGCGTATTGGGCTAGGCGGCATCTCGAAGCGCATGAAATGGCGAGTAAAATGCTCTATTAAACTTCTAGGGTAGGACAAACAGAGACCCGATTAGATCATTTTATATTATGGTTAATTTAAGAATTCAGCGAAATTCTATCACAATTGTTCAATTTACGTCGCTCCTATTTCAGATAGCGTATTGGGCTAAGCGGCATTCAAAGCGCATGAAATGGCGAGTAAAATGCACTATTAAACTTCTAGGATAAGGCAAACAGAGACCCGATAAGATCATTTTATTTTACGGTTAATATAAGAATTCGGCGTAATTCTATCACATTTGTTCAACTTACGTCGCTCCTATTTCAGATAGCGTATTGGGCTAAGCGGCATCTCAACGAGCATGAAATGGCGAGTAAAGTGCAATACTAAACTTCTAGGATAAGGCAAACAGAGACCCGATTAGATCATTTTATGTTATGGTTAATTTAAGAATTCAGCAAAATTCTATCACATTAGTTCAATTTACGTCGCTCCTATTTCAGATAGCGTATTGGGCTAAGCGGCATCTCAACGCGCATGAAATGGCGAGTAAAGTGCAATACTAAACTTCTAGGATAAGGCAAACAGAGACCCGATTAGATCATTTTATGTTATGGTTAATTTAAGAATTCAGCAAAATTCTATCACATTTGTTCAATTTACGTCGCTCCTATTTCAGATAGCGTACTGGGCTAGGCGGCAACTTAAAGCGCGTGGAATGGCGAGTAAAATGCACTATTAAACTTCTAGAGTAAGGCGAACAGAGACCCGATTAGACCATTTTACATTATGGTTAATAAAAGAATTCAGCGAAATTCTATCACATTTGTTCAACTTACGCCGCTCCTATTTCAGATAGCGTATTGGGCTAAGCGGCATCTCAAAGCGCATGAAATGGCGAGTAAAATGCACTATTAAACTTCTAGGGTAGGGCAAACAGAGACCCGATTAGATCATTTTACATTATGGTTATAAAAGAATTCAGCGAAATTCTATCACATTTGTTCAACTTACGTCGCACCTATTTCAGATAACGTATTGGGCTAACCGGCATCTCCATGGGCATGAAATGGCGAGTAAAATGCACTATTAAACTTCTAGGGTAAGGCAAACAGAGACCCGATTAGATCATCTAATATTATGGTTAATTTAAGAATTCAGCAAAATTCTATCACATTTGTTCAATTTACGTCGCTCCTATTTCAGATAGCGTACTGGGCTAGGCGGCAACTTAAAGCGCGTGGAATGGCGAGTAAAATGCACTATTAAACTTCTATGATAGGGCAATCAGTGACCCGATTAGAACATTTTATAATATAGTTAGTTTAAGAATTCAGCGAAATTCTATCACATTTGTTCCATTTACGTCGCTCCTATTTCAGATAGCGTATTCGGCTAAGCGGCATCTCAAAGCGCACGAAATGGCGAATAAAATGCACTATTAAACTTCTCGGCTAGGGCGAACAGAGACCCGATTAGATCATTTTACATGTTGGTTAATAAAAGAATTCAGCGAAATTCTATCACATTTGTTCAATTTACGTCGCTCCTATTTCAGATACCATATTGGGCTAAGCGGCATCTCAAAGCGCATGAAATGACGAGTGAAATGCACTATTAAACTTCAAGGGTAGGGCGAACAGAGACCCGATTAGATCATTTTATATTTTGGTTAATATAAGAATTCAGCGAAATTCTATCACATTTGTGCAATTTACGTCGCTCCTATTTGAGATAGCGTATTGGGCTAAGCGGCATCTCAAAGCGCATGAAATGGCGAGTAAAACGCAATACTAAACTTCTAGGATAAGGCAAACGGAGACCCGATTAGATCATTTTATATTACGGTTAATATAAGAATTCACGGAAATTCTATCACATTTGCTCAATTTACGTCGCTCCTATTTCAGATAGCGTATTGGGCTATGCGGCAACCCAAAGCGCATGAAATGGCGAGTAAAAGGCACTATTAAACTTCTAGGGTAGGGCAAACAGAGACCCGATTAGATCATTTTATATTATGGTTAATTTAAGAATTCAGCAAAATTCTATCACATTTGTTCAATTTACGTCGCTCCTATTTCGGATAGCGTACTGGGCTAGGCGGCATCCTAAAGCGTGTGGAGTGGCGAGTAAAATGCACTATTAATCTTCTATGATAGGGCAATCAGAGACCCGATTAGATCATTTTATATTTTGGTTAATATAAGAATTCAGCGAAATTCTATCACATTTGTTCAATTTATGTCGCTCCTATTTCAGATAGCGTACTGGGCTGGGCGGCATCTTAAAGCGCGTGGAATGGCGACTAAAATGCACTATTAAACTTCTAGGCTAGGGCGAACAGAGACCCGATTAGATCATTTTACATTTTGGTTAATAAAAGAATTCAGCGAAATTCTATCACATTTGTTCAATTTACGTCGCTCCTATTTCAGATAGCATATTGGGCTAAGCGGCATCTCAAGGCGCATGAAATGACGAGTGAAATGCACTACTAAACTTCTAGGCTAGGGCGAACAGAGACCCGATTAGATCATTTTATATTTTGGTTAATATAAGAATTCAGCGAAATTCTATCACATTTGTTCAACTTACGCCGCTCCTATTTCAGATAGCGTATTGGGCTAAGCGGCATCTCAAAGCGCATGAAATGGCGAGTAAAATGCACTATTAAACTTCTAGGGTAGGGCAAACAGAGACCCGATTAGATCATTTTACATTATGGTTATAAAAGAATTCAGCGAAATTCTATCACATTTGTTCAACTTACGTCGCACCTATTTCAGATAACGTATTGGGCTAACCGGCATCTCCATGGGCATGAAATGGCGAGTAAAATGCACTATTAAACTTCTAGGGTAAGGCAAACAGAGACCCGATTAGATCATCTAATATTATGGTTAATTTAAGAATTCAGAAAAATTCTATCACATTTGTTCAATTTACGTCGCTCCTATTTCGGATAGCGTACTGGGCTAGGCGGCATCCTAAAGCGTGTGGAGTGGCGAGTAAAATGCACTATTAATCTTCTATGATAGGGCAATCAGAGACCCGATTAGATCATTTTATATTTTGGTTAATATAAGAATTCAGCGAAATTCTATCACATTTGTTCAATTTATGTCGCTCCTATTTCAGATACCATATTGGGCTAAGCGGCATCTCAAAGCGCATGAAATGACGAGTGAAATGCACTATTAAACTTCAAGGGTAGGGCGAACAGAGACCCGATTAGATCATTTTATATTTTGGTTAATATAAGAATTCAGCGAAATTCTATCACATTTGTGCAATTTACGTCGCTCCTATTTGAGATAGCGTATTGGGCTAAGCGGCATCTCAAAGCGCATGAAATGGCGAGTAAAACGCAATACTAAACTTCTAGGATAAGGCAAACGGAGACCCGATTAGATCATTTTATATTACGGTTAATATAAGAATTCACGGAAATTCTATCACATTTGCTCAATTTACGTCGCTCCTATTTCAGATAGCGTATTGGGCTATGCGGCAACCCAAAGCGCATGAAATGGCGAGTAAAAGGCACTATTAAACTTCTAGGGTAGGGCAAACAGAGACCCGATTAGATCATTTTATATTATGGTTAATTTAAGAATTCAGCAAAATTCTATCACATTTGTTCAATTTACGTCGCTCCTATTTCGGATAGCGTACTGGGCTAGGCGGCATCCTAAAGCGTGTGGAGTGGCGAGTAAAATGCACTATTAATCTTCTATGATAGGGCAATCAGAGACCCGATTAGATCATTTTATATTTTGGTTAATATAAGAATTCAGCGAAATTCTATCACATTTGTTCAATTTATGTCGCTCCTATTTCAGATAGCGTACTGGGCTGGGCGGCATCTTAAAGCGCGTGGAATGGCGACTAAAATGCACTATTAAACTTCTAGGCTAGGGCGAACAGAGACCCGATTAGATCATTTTACATTTTGGTTAATAAAAGGATTCAGCGAAATTCTATCACATTTGTTCAATTTACGTCGCTCCTATTTCAGATAGCATATTGGGCTAAGCGGCATCTCAAGGCGCATGAAATGACGAGTGAAATGCACTACTAAACTTCTAGGCTAGGGCGAACAGAGACCCGATTAGATCATTTTATATTTTGGTTAATATAAGAATTCAGCGAAATTCTATCACATTTGTTCAACTTACGCCGCTCCTATTTCAGATAGCGTATTGGGCTAAGCGGCATCTCAAAGCGCATGAAATGGCGAGTAAAATGCACTATTAAACTTCTAGGGTAGGGCAAACAGAGACCCGATTAGATCATTTTACATTATGGTTATAAAAGAATTCAGCGAAATTCTATCACATTTGTTCAACTTACGTCGCACCTATTTCAGATAACGTATTGGGCTAACCGGCATCTCCATGGGCATGAAATGGCGAGTAAAATGCACTATTAAACTTCTAGGGGAAGGCAAACAGAGACCCGATTAGATCATCTAATATTATGGTTAATTTAAGAATTCAGCAAAATTCTATCACATTTGTTCAATTTACGTCGCTCCTATTTCAGATAGCGTACTGGGCTAGGCGGCAACTTAAAGCGCGTGGAATGGCGAGTATAATGCACTATTAAACTTCTATGATAGGGCAATCAGTGCCCCGATTAGAACATTTTATAATATAGTTAGTTTAAGAATTCAGCGAAATTCTATCACATTTGTTCCATTTACGTCGCTCCTATTTCAGATAGCGTATTCGGCTAAGCGGCATCTCAAAGCGCACGAAATGGCGAATAAAATGCACTATTAAACTTCTCGGCTAGGGCGAACAGAGACCCGATTAGATCATTTTACATGTTGGTTAATAAAAGAATTCAGCGAAATTCTATCACATTTGTTCAATTTACGTCGCTCCTATTTCAGATACCATATTGGGCTAAGCGGCATCTCAAAGCGCATGAAATGACGAGTGAAATGCACTATTAAACTTCAAGGGTAGGGCGAACAGAGACCCGAGTAGATCTTTTATATTATGGTTAATTTAAGAATTCAGCGAAAATCTATCACATTTGTTCAATTTACGTCGCTCCTATTTCAGATAGCGTATTGGGCAAAGCGGCCTCTCAAAGCGCATGAAATGGCGAGTAAAATGCGCTATTAAACTTCTAGGATAAGGCAAACAGAGACCCGATAAGATCATTTTATATTACGGTTAATATAACAATGCAGCGTAATTCTATCACATTTGTTCAACTTACGTCGCTCCTATTTCAGATAGCGTAGTGGGCTAGGGGGCATCTCAAAGCGCATGAAATGGCGAGTGAAATGCACTATTAGACTTCTATGGTAGGGCGAACAGAGACCCGATTAGATCATTTTACATTAAGGTTAATATAAGAATTCACGGAAATTCTATCACATTTGTTCAATTTACGTCGCTCCTATTTCACATAGCGTATTGGGCTATGCGGCATCTCAAAGCGCATAAAATGTCGAGTAAAATGCACTATTAAACTTCTAGGATAAGGCAAACAGAGACCCGATAAGATCATTTTATATTACGGTTAATATAACAATGCAGCGTAATTCTATCACATTTGTTCAACTTACGTCGCTCCTATTTCAGATAGCGTAGTGGGCTAGGGGGCATCTCAAAGCGCATGAAATGGCGAGTGAAATGCACTATTAGACTTCTATGGTAGGGCGAACAGAGACCCGATTAGATCATTTTATATTTTGGTTTATTTAAGAATTCAGGGAAATTCTATCACATTTGTTCAATTTACGTCGCTCCTATTTCAGATAGCGTATTGGGCTAAGCGGCCTCTCAAAGCGCATGAAATGGCGAGTAAAATGCGCTATTAAACTTCTAGGATAAGGCAAACAGAGACCCGATAAGATCATTTTATGTTACGGTTAATATAAGAATGCAGCGTAATTCTATCACATTTGTTCAACTTACGTCGCTCCTATTTCAGATAGCGTACTGGGCTAGGCGGCATCTCAAAGCGCATGAAATGGCGAGTGAAATGCACTATTAGACTTCTATGGTAGGGCGAACAGAGACCCGATTAGATCATTTTACATTAAGGTTAATATAAGAATTCACGGAAATTCTATCACATTTGTTCAATTTACGTCGCTCCTATTTCACATAGCGTATTGGGCTATGCGGCATCTCAAAGCGCATAAAATGACGAGTAAAATGCACTATTAGACTTCTATGGTACGGCGAACAGAGTCCCGATTCGATCATTTTATATTATGGTTAATTTAAGAATTCAGCGAAATTCTATCACATTTGTTCAACATACGTCGCTCCTATTTCAGATAGCGTATTGGGCTAAGCGGCATCTCAAAGCGCATGAAATGGCGAGTAAAATGCACTATTAAACTTCTATGATAGGGCAATCAGTGACCCGATTATATCACTTTATATTATAGTTAATTAAAGAATTCAGCGAAATTCTATCACATTTGTTCAATTTACATCGCTCCTATTTCAGATAGCGTATTGGGCTAAGCGGCATCTCAAAGCGCATGAAATGACGAGTGAAATGCACTATTAAACTTCTAGGGTAAGGGAAAGAGAGTCCCGATTAGATCATTTCATATTACGGTTAGTATAAGAATTCAGCAAAATTCTGTCACATTTGTTCAATTTACGTTGCTCCTATTTCTGATATCGTACTGGGCTTGGAGGAATCTTAAAGCGCGTGGAATGACGAGTGAAGTGCACTATTAAACTTCTAGGGTAGGGCAAACAGAGACCCAATTAGATCATTTTATATTACCGTTAATTTAAGAATTCAACAAAATTCTATCACATTTGTTCAATTTACGTCGCTCCTATTTCAGATAGCGTACGGGGCTAGGCGGCATCTTAAAGCGCGTGTAATGGCGAGTAAAATGCACTATTAAACTTCTATGATAGGGCAATCAGGGACCCGATCAGACCATTTTATATTTTGGTTAATAATAGAATTCCAGGAAATTCTATCACATTTGTTCAATTTACGTCGCTCCTATTTCAGATAGCGTATTGGGCTAAGCGGAATCTCAAAGCGCATGAAATGACGAGTAAAATGCACTATTAAACTTCTCGGGTAAAGCAAACAGAGACCCGATTAGATAATTTTATATTACGGTTAATATAAGAATACAGCGTAATTCTATCACATTTGTTCAGCCTACGTCGCTCCTATTTCAGATAGCGTATTGGGCTAAGCGGCATCTCAAAGCGCATGAAATGACGAGTGAAGTGCACTATTAAACTTCTAGGGTAAGGGAAAGAGAGACCCGATTAGATCATTTTACATTAAGGTTAATATAAGAATTCAGGGAAATTCTATCACATTTTTTCAATTTACGTCGCTCCTATATCAGATAGCATATTGGGCTACGCGGCATCTCAAAGCGCATGAAATGGCGAATAAAATGCACTATTAAACTTGTAGGCTAGGGCGAACAGAGACCCGATTAGATCATTTTACATTATGGTTAATAAAAGAATTCAGCGAAATTCTATCACATTTGTTCAACATACGTCGCTCCTATTTCAGATAGCGTATTGGGCTAAGCGGCATCTCAAAGCGCATGAAATGGCGAGTAAAATGCACTATTAAACTTCTATGATAGGGCAATCAGTGACCCGATTATATCACTTTATATTATAGTTAATTAAAGAATTCAGCGAAATTCTATCACATTTGTTCAATTTACATCGCTCCTATTTCAGATAGCGTATTGGGCTAAGCGGCATCTCAAAGCGCAGGAAATGACGAGTGAAATGCACTATTAAACTTCTAGGGTAAGGGAAAGAGAGTCCCGATTAGATCATTTCATATTACGGTTAGTATAAGAATTCAGCAAAATTCTGTCACATTTGTTCAATTTACGTTGCTCCTATTTCTGATATCGTACTGGGCTTGGAGGAATCTTAAAGCGCGTGGAATGACGAGTGAAGTGCACTATTAAACTTCTAGGGTAGGGCAAACAGAGACCCAATTAGATCATTTTATATTACCGTTAATTTAAGAATTCAACAAAATTCTATCACATTTGTTCAATTTACGTCGCTCCTATTTCAGATAGCGTACGGGGCTAGGCGGCATCTTAAAGCGCGTGTAATGGCGAGTAAAATGCACTATTAAACTTCTATGATAGGGCAATCAGGGACCCGATCAGACCATTTTATATTTTGGTTAATAATAGAATTCCAGGAAATTCTATCACATTTGTTCAATTTATGTCGCTCCTATTTCAGATAGCGTATTGGGCTAAGCGGAATCTCAAAGCGCATGAAATGACGAGTAAAATGCACTATTAAACTTCTCGGGTAAAGCAAACAGAGACCCGATTAGATAATTTTATATTACGGTTAATATAAGAATACAGCGTAATTCTATCACATTTGTTCAGCCTACGTCGCTCCTATTTCAGATAGCGTATTGGGCTAAGCGGCATCTCAAAGCGCATTGAAATGACGAGTGAAGTGCACTATTAAACTTCTAGGGTAAGGGAAAGAGAGACCCGATTAGATCATTTTACATTAAGGTTAATATAAGAATTCAGGGAAATTCTATCACATTTTTCAATTTACGTCGCTCCTATATCAGATAGCATATTGGGCTACGCGGCATCTCAAAGCGCATGAAATGGCGAATAAAATGCACTATTAAACTTGTAGGCTAGGGCGAACAGAGACCCGATTAGATCATTTTACATTATGGTTAATAAAAGAATTCAGCGAAATTCTATCACATTTGTTCTACTTACGTCGCTCCTATTTCAGATAGCGTATTGGGCTAAGCGGCATCTCAAAGCGCATGAAATGGCGAGTAAAATGCACTATTAAACTTCTAGGGGTAGGGCAAACAGAGACCCGATTAGATCATTTTATATTATGGTTAATTAAGAATTCAGCAAAATTCTATCACATTTGTTCAATTTACGTTGCTCCTATTTCAGATAGCGTACTGGGCTTGGTGGCATCTTAAAGCGCGTGGAATGACGAGTGAACTGCACTATTAAACTTCTAGGGTACGGCAAACAGAGACCCGAAGAGATCATTTTATATTACCGTTAATTTAAGAATTCAGCAAAATTCTATCACATTTGTTCAACTTACGTCGCTCCTATTTCAGATAGCGTACGGGGCTAGGCGGCATCTTAAAGCGCGTGGAATGACGAGTAAAATGCACTATTAAACATCTATGATAGGGCAATCAGGGACCCGATCAGATCATTTTATATTTTGGTTAATATAAGAATTCAAGGAAATTCTATCACATTTGTTCAATTTGCGTCGCTCCTATTTCAGATAGCGTATTGGGCTAAGCGGCATCCCAAAGCGCATGAAATGTCGAATAGAATGCACTATTAAACTTCTAGGCTAGGGCAAACAGAGACCCGATTAGATCATTTTACATTAAGGTTAATATAAGAATTCAGGGAAATTCTATCACATTTGTTCAATTTACGTCGCTCCTATTTCAGATAGCGTATTGGGCTAAGCGGCATCTCAAAGCGCATGAAATGGCGGGTAAAATGCACTATTAAACTTCTAGGGTAAGGCAAACAGGGACCCGATTAGATAATTTTATATTACGGTTAATATAAGAATACAGCGTAATTCTATCACATTTGTTCAACCTACGTCGCTCCTATTTCAGATAGCGTATTGGGCTAAGCGGTATCTCAAAGCGCATGAAATGACGAGTGAAGTGCACTATTAAACTTCTAGGGTAAGGGAAAGAGAGACCCGATTAGATCATTTTACATTAAGGTTAATATAAGAATTCAGGGAAATTCTATCACATTTTTTCAATTTACGTCGCTCCTATTTCAGATAGCATATTGGGCTACGCGGCATCTCAAAGCGCATGAAATGGCGAATAAAATGCACTATTAAACTTGTAGGCTAGGGCGAACAGAGACCCGATTAGATCATTTTACATTATGGTTAATAAAAGAATTCAGCGAAATTCTATCACATTTGTTCAACTTACGTCGCTCCTATTTCAGATAGCGTATTGGGCTAAGCGGCATCTTAAAGCGCGTGGAATGGCGAGTAAAATGCACTATTAAACATCTATGATAGGGCAATCAGGGACCCGATCAGATCATTTTATATTTTGGTTAATATAAGAATTCAAGGAAATTCTATCACATTTGTTCAATTTACGTCGCTCCTATTTCAGATAGCGTATTGGGCTAAGCGGCATCTCAAAGCGCATGAAATGTCGAATAAAATGCACTATTAAACTTCTAGGCTAGGGCAAACAGAGACCCGATTAGATCATTTTACATTAAGGTTAATATAAGAATTCAGGGAAATTCTATCACATTTGTTCAATTTACGTCGCTCCTATTTCAGATAGCGTATTGGGCTAAGCGGCATCTCAAAGCGCACGAAATGGCGAGTGAAATGCACTATTAAACTTCTAGGGTAAGGCAAACAGGGACCCGATTAGATCATTTTATATTACGGTTAATCTAAGAATTCAGCGTAATTCCATCACATTTGTTAAACTTACGTCGCTCCTATTTCAGATAGCGTACCGGGCTAGGCGGCATCATAAAGCGCGTGGAAGGGCGAGTAAAATGCACTATTAAACTTCTAGGGTAGGGCGAACTGAGACCCGATTAGATCATTGTATACTATGGTTAATTTAAGAATTCAACGAAATTCTATCACATTTGTTCAATTTACGTCGCTCCTATTTCAGATAGCGTATTGGGCTAAGCGGCATCTCAAAGCGCATGAAATGGCAAGTAAAATGCACTATTAAACTTCTCGGCTAGGGCAAACAGAAAGCCGATTAGATCATTTTACATTATGGTTAATAAAAGAATTCAGCGAAATTCTATCACATTTGTTCAATTTACGTCGCTCCTATTTCAGATAGCGTATTGGGCTAAGCGGCATCTCAAAGCGCATGAAATTACGAGTGAAATGCACTATTAAACTTCTAGGGTAGGGCAAACAGAAACCCGATTAGATCATTTTATAGTATGGTTAATTTAAGAATTCAGCAAAAATCTATCACATTTGTTCAATTTACGTCGCTCCTATTTCAGATAGCGTACTGGGCTAAGCGGCATCTTAAAGCGCATGAAATTATGAGTGAAATGCACTATTAAACTTCTATGATAGGGCAATCAGAGACCCGATTAGATCATTTTATATTTTGGTTAATATATGAATTCAGCGTAATTCTATCACATTTGTTAAACTTACGTCGCTCCTATTTCAGATAGCGTACCGGGCTAGGCGGCATCATAAAGCGCGTGGAAGGGCGAGTAAAATGCACTATTAAACTTCTAGGGTAGGGCGAACAGAGACCCGATTAGATCATTGTATATTATGGTTAATTTAAGAATTCAACGAAATTCTATCACATTTGTTCAATTTACGTCGCTCCTATTTCAGATAGCGTATTGGGCTAAGCGGCATCTCAAAGCGCATGAAATGGCGAGTAAAATGCACTATTAAACTTCTCGGCTAGGGCGAACAGAGAGCCGATTAGATCATTTTACATTATGGTTAATATAAGAATTCAGCGAAATTCTATCACATTTGTTCAACTTACGTCGCTCCTATTTCAGATAGCGTATTGGGCTAAGCGGAATCTCAAAGCGCATGAAATGACGAGTAAAATGCACTATTAAACTTCTAGGGTGAAGCAAACAGAGACCCGATTAGATCATTTTATATTACGGTTAATATAAGAATACAGCGTAATTCTATCACATTTGTTCAACCTACGTCGCTCCTATTTCAGATAGCGTATTGGGCTAAGCGGTATCTCAAAGCGCATGAAATGACGAGTGAAGTGCACTATTAAACTTCTAGGGTAAGGGAAAGAGAGACCCGATTAGATCATTTTATATTACGGTTAATATAAGAGTTAAGAGTAATTCTATCACATTTGTTCAATTTACGTCACTCCTATTTCAGATAGGCTACTGGGCTAGCCGGCATCTCAAAGCGCATGAAATGGCGAGTAAAATGCACTATTAAACTTCTAGGGTAGGGCAAACAGAGACCCGATTAGATCATTTTATATTATGGTTAATTTAAGAATTCAGCAAAATTCTATCACATTTGTTCAATTTACGTTGCTCCTATTTCAGATAGCGTACTGGGCTTGGTGGCATCTTAAAGCGCGTGGAATGACGAGTGAACTGCACTATTAAACTTCTAGGGTACGGCAAACAGAGACCCGAAGAGATCATTTTATATTACCGTTAATTTAAGAATTCAGCAAAATTCTATCACATTTGTTCAACTTACGTCGCTCCTATTTCAGATAGCGTACGGGGCTAGGCGGCATCTTAAAGCGCGTGGAATGACGAGTAAAATGCACTATTAAACATCTATGATAGGGCAATCAGGGACCCGATCAGATCATTTTATATTTTGGTTAATATAAGAATTCAAGGAAATTCTATCACATTTGTTCAATTTGCGTCGCTCCTATTTCAGATAGCGTATTGGGCTAAGCGGCATCCCAAAGCGCATGAAATGTCGAATAGAATGCACTATTAAACTTCTAGGCTAGGGCAAACAGAGACCCGATTAGATCATTTTACATTAAGGTTAATATAAGAATTCAGGGAAATTCTATCACATTTGTTCAATTTACGTCGCTCCTATTTCAGATAGCGTATTGGGCTAAGCGGCATCTCAAAGCGCATGAAATGGCGGGTAAAATGCACTATTAAACTTCTAGGGTAAGGCAAACAGGGACCCGATTAGATAATTTTATATTACGGTTAATATAAGAATACAGCGTAATTCTATCACATTTGTTCAACCTACGTCGCTCCTATTTCAGATAGCGTATTGGGCTAAGCGGCATCTCAAAGCGCATGAAATGACGAGTGAAGTGCACTATTAAACTTCTAGGGTAAGGGAAAGAGAGACCCGATTAGATCATTTTACATTAAGGTTAATATAAGAATTCAGGGAAATTCTATCACATTTTTTCAATTTACGTCGCTCCTATTTCAGATAGCATATTGGGCTACGCGGCATCTCAAAGCGCATGAAATGGCGAATAAAATGCACTATTAAACTTGTAGGCTAGGGCGAACAGAGACCCGATTAGATCATTTTACATTATGGTTAATAAAAGAATTCAGCGAAATTCTATCACATTTGTTCAACTTACGTCGCTCCTATTTCAGATAGCGTATTGGGCTAAGCGGCATCTTAAAGCGCGTGGAATGGCGAGTAAAATGCACTATTAAACATCTATGATAGGGCAATCAGGGACCCGATCAGATCATTTTATATTTTGGTTAATATAAGAATTCAAGGAAATTCTATCACATTTGTTCAATTTACGTCGCTCCTATTTCAGATAGCGTATTGGGCTAAGCGGCATCTCAAAGCGCATTAAATGTCGAATAAAATGCACTATTAAACTTCTAGGCTAGGGCAAACAGAGACCCGATTAGATCATTTTACATTAAGGTTAATATAAGAATTCAGGGAAATTCTATCACATTTGTTCAATTTACGTCGCTCCTATTTCAGATAGCGTATTGGGCTAAGCGGCATCTCAAAGCGCACGAAATGGCGAGTGAAATGCACTATTAAACTTCTAGGGTAAGGCAAGCAGGGACCCGATTAGATCATTTTATATTACGGTTAATCTAAGAATTCAGCGTAATTCCATCACATTTGTTAAACTTACGTCGCTCCTATTTCAGATAGCGTACCGGGCTAGGCGGCATGATAAAGCGCGTGGAAGGGCGAGTAAAATGCACTATTAAACTTCTAGGGTAGGGCGAACAGAGACCCGATTAGATCATTGTATACTATGGTTAATTTAAGAATTCAACGAAATTCTATCACATTTGTTCAATTTACGTCGCTCCTATTTCAGATAGCGTATTGGGCTAAGCGGCATCTCAAAGCGCATGAAATGGCAAGTAAAATGCACTATTAAACTTCTCGGCTAGGGCAAACAGAAAGCCGATTAGATCATTTTACATTATGGTTAATAAAAGAATTCAGCGAAATTCTATCACATTTGTTCAATTTACGTCGCTCCTATTTCAGATAGCGTATTGGGCTAAGCGGCATCTCAAAGCGCATGAAATTACGAGTGAAATGCACTATTAAACTTCTAGGGTAGGGCAAACAGAAACCCGATTAGATCATTTTATAGTACGGTTAATTTAAGAATTCAGCAAAAATCTATCACATTTGTTCAATTTACGTCGCTCCTATTTCAGATAGCGTACTGGGCTAAGCGGCATCTTAAAGCGCATGAAATTATGAGTGAAATGCACTATTAAACTTCTATGATAGGGCAATCAGAGACCCGATTAGATCATTTTATATTTTGGTTAATATATGAATTCAGCGTAATTCTATCACATTTGTTAAACTTACGTCGCTCCTATTTCAGATAGCGTACCGGGCTAGGCGGCATCATAAAGCGCGTGGAAGGGCGAGTAAAATGCACTATTAAACTTCTAGGGTAGGGCGAACAGAGACCCGATTAGATCATTGTATATTATGGTTAATTTAAGAATTCAACGAAATTCTATCACATTTGTTCAATTTACGTCGCTCCTATTTCAGATAGCGTATTGGGCTAAGCGGCATCTTATAGCGCGTGGAATGGCGAGTAAAAGGCACTATTAAACATCTATGATAGGGCAATCAGGGACCCGATCAGATCATTTTATATTTTGGTTAATATAAGAATTCAAGGAAATTCTATCACATTTGTTCAATTTACGTCGCTCCTATTTCAGATAGCGTATTGGGCTAAGCGGCATCTCAAAGCGCATGAAATGTCGAATAAAATGCACTATTAAACTTCTAGGCTAGGGCAAACAGAGACCCGATTAGATCATTTTACATTAAGGTTAATATAAGAATTCAGGGAAATTCTATCACATTTGTTCAATTTACGTCGCTCCTATTTCAGATAGCGTATTGGGCTAAGCGGCATCTCAAAGCGCACGAAATGGCGAGTGAAATGCACTATTAAACTTCTAGGGTAAGGCAAGCAGGGACCCGATTAGATCATTTTATATTACGGTTAATCTAAGAATTCAGCGTAATTCCATCACATTTGTTAAACTTACGTCGCTCCTATTTCAGATAGCGTACCGGGCTAGGCGGCATCATAAAGCGCGTGGAAGGGCGAGTAAAATGCACTATTAAACTTCTAGGGTAGGGCGAACAGTGACCCGATTAGATCATTGTATACTATGGTTAATTTAAGAATTCAACGAAATTCTATCACATTTGTTCAATTTACGTCGCTCCTATTTCAGATAGCGTATTGGGCTAAGCGGCATCTCAAAGCGCATGAAATGGCAAGTAAAATGCACTATTAAACTTCTCGGCTAGGGCAAACAGAAAGCCGATTAGATCATTTTACATTATGGTTAATAAAAGAATTCAGCGAAATTCTATCACATTTGTTCAATTTACGTCGCTCCTATTTCAGATAGCGTATTGGGCTAAGCGGCATCTCAAAGCGCATGAAATTACGAGTGAAATGCACTATTAAACTTCTAGGGTAGGGCAAACAGAAACCCGATTAGATCATTTTATAGTACGGTTAATTTAAGAATTCAGCAAAAATCTATCACATTTGTTCAATTTACGTCGCTCCTATTTCAGATAGCGTACTGGGCTAAGCGGCATCTTAAAGCGCATGAAATTATGAGTGAAATGCACTATTAAACTTCTATGATAGGGCAATCAGAGACCCGATTAGATCATTTTATATTTTGGTTAATATATGAATTCAGCGTAATTCTATCACATTTGTTAAACTTACGTCGCTCCTATTTCAGATAGCGTACCGGGCTAGGCGGCATCATAAAGCGCGTGGAAGGGCGAGTAAAATGCACTATTAAACTTCTAGGGTAGGGCGAACAGAGACCCGATTAGATCATTGTATATTATGGTTAATTTAAGAATTCAACGAAATTCTATCACATTTGTTCAATTTACGTCGCTCCTATTTCAGATAGCGTATTGGGCTAAGCGGCATCTCAAAGCGCATGAAATGGCGAGTAAAATGCACTATTAAACTTCTCGGCTAGGGCAAACAGAAAGCCGATTAGATCATTTTACATGTTGGTTAATAAAAGAATTCAGCGAAATTCTATCACATTTGTTCAATTTACGTCGCTCCTATTTCAGATACCATATTGGGCTAAGCGGCATCTCAAAGCGCATGAAATGACGAGTGAAATGCACTATTAAACTTCAAGGGTAGGGCGAACAGAGACCCGAGTAGATCTTTTATATGATGGTTAATTTAAGAATTCAGCGAAAATCTATCACATTTGTTCAATTTACGTCGCTCCTATTTCAGATAGCGTATTGGGCAAAGCGGCCTCTCAAAGCGCATGAAATGGCGAGTAAAATGCGCTATTAAACTTCTAGGATAAGGCAAACAGAGACCCGATAAGATCATTTTATATTACGGTTAATATAACAATGCAGCGTAATTCTATCACATTTGTTCAACTTACGTCGCTCCTATTTCAGATAGCGTAGTGGGCTAGGGGGCATCTCAAAGCGCATGAAATGGCGAGTGAAATGCACTATTAGACTTCTATGGTAGGGCGAACAGAGACCCGATTAGATCATTTTACATTAAGGTTAATATAAGAATTCACGGAAATTCTATCACATTTGTTCAATTTACGTCGCTCCTATTTCACATAGCGTATTGGGCTATGCGGCATCTCAAAGCGCATAAAATGTCGAGTAAAATGCGCTATTAAACTTCTAGGATAAGGCAAACGGAGACCCGATAAGATCATTTTATATTACGGTTAATATAACAATGCAGCGTAATTCTATCACATTTGTTCAACTTACGTCGCTCCTATTTCAGATAGCGTAGTGGGCTAGGGGGCATCTCAAAGCGCATGAAATGGCGAGTGAAATGCACTATTAGACTTCTATGGTAGGGCGAACAGAGACCCGATTAGATCATTTTATATTTTGGTTTATTTAAGAATTCAGGGAAATTCTATCACATTTGTTCAATTTACGTCGCTCCTATTTCAGATAGCGTATTGGGCTAAGCGGCCTCTCAAAGCGCATGAAATGGCGAGTAAAATGCGCTATTAAACTTCTAGGATAAGGCAAACAGAGACCCGATAAGATCATTTTATGTTACGGTTAATATAAGAATGCAGCGTAATTCTATCACATTTGTTCAACTTACGTCGCTCCTATTTCAGATAGCGTACTGGGCTAGGCGGCATCTCAAAGCGCATGAAATGGCGAGTGAAATGCACTATTAGACTTCTATGGTAGGGCGAACAGAGACCCGATTAGATCATTTTACATTAAGGTTAATATAAGAATTCACGGAAATTCTATCACATTTGTTCAATTTACGTCGCTCCTATTTCACATAGCGTATTGGGCTATGCGGCATCTCAAAGCGCATAAAATGACGAGTAAAATGCACTATTAGACTTCTATGGTACGGCGAACAGAGTCCCGATTCGATCATTTTATATTATGGTTAATTTAAGAATTCAGCGAAATTCTATCACATTTGTTCAATTTACGTCGCTCCAATTTCAGGTAGCGTATTGGGCTAAGCGGCATCTCAAAGCGCTTGAAATGGCGAATAAAATGCACTATTATATTTCTACGCTAGGGCGAACAGAGACCCGATTAGATCATTTTACGTTATGGTTAATAAAAGAATTCAGCGAAATTCTATCACATTTGTTCAACATACGTCGCTCCTATTTCAGATAGCGTATTGGGCTAAGCGGCATCTCAAAGCGCATGAAATGGCGAGTAAAATGCACTATTAAACTTCTATGATAGGGCAATCAGTGACCCGATTATATCACTTTATATTATAGTTAATTAAAGAATTCAGCGAAATTCTATCACATTTGTTCAATTTACATCGCTCCTATTTCAGATAGCGTATTGGGCTAAGCGGCATCTCAAAGCGCATGAAATGACGAGTGAAATGCACTATTAAACTTCTAGGGTAAGGGAAAGAGAGTCCCGATTAGATCATTTCATATTACGGTTAGTATAAGAATTCAGCAAAATTCTGTCACATTTGTTCAATTTACGTTGCTCCTATTTCTGATATCGTACTGGGCTTGGAGGAATCTTAAAGCGCGTGGAATGACGAGTGAAGTGCACTATTAAACTTCTAGGGTAGGGCAAACAGAGACCCAATTAGATCATTTTATATTACCGTTAATTTAAGAATTCAACAAAATTCTATCACATTTGTTCAATTTACGTCGCTCCTATTTCAGATAGCGTATTGGGCTAGGCGGCATCTCAAAGCGCGTGTAATGGCGAGTAAAATGCACTATTAAACTTCTATGATAGGGCAATCAGGGACCCGATCAGACCATTTTATATTTTGGTTAATAATAGAATTCCAGGAAATTCTATCACATTTGTTCAATTTACGTCGCTCCTATTTCAGATAGCGTATTGGGCTAAGCGGAATCTCAAAGCGCATGAAATGACGAGTAAAATGCACTATTAAACTTCTCGGGTAAAGCAAACAGAGACCCGATTAGATAATTTTATATTACGGTTAATATAAGAATACAGCGTAATTCTATCACATTTGTTCAGCCTACGTCGCTCCTATTTCAGATAGCGTATTGGGCTAAGCGGCATCTCAAAGCGCATGAAATGACGAGTGAAGTGCACTATTAAACTTCTAGGGTAAGGGAAAGAGAGACCCGATTAGATCATTTTACATTAAGGTTAATATAAGAATTCAGGGAAATTCTATCACATTTTTTCAATTTACGTCGCTCCTATATCAGATAGCATATTGGGCTACGCGGCATCTCAAAGCGCATGAAATGGCGAATAAAATGCACTATTAAACTTGTAGGCTAGGGCGAACAGAGACCCGATTAGATCATTTTACATTATGGTTAATAAAAGAATTCAGCGAAATTCTATCACATTTGTTCAACATACGTCGCTCCTATTTCAGATAGCGTATTGGGCTAAGCGGCATCTCAAAGCGCATGAAATGGCGAGTAAAATGCACTATTAAACTTCTATGATAGGGCAATCAGTGACCCGATTATATCACTTTATATTATAGTTAATTAAAGAATTCAGCGAAATTCTATCACATTTGTTCAATTTACATCGCTCCTATTTCAGATAGCGTATTGGGCTAAGCGGCATCTCAAAGCGCATGAAATGACGAGTGAAATGCACTATTAAACTTCTAGGGTAAGGGAAAGAGAGTCCCGATTAGATCATTTCATATTACGGTTAGTATAAGAATTCAGCAAAATTCTGTCACATTTGTTCAATTTACGTTGCTCCTATTTCTGATATCGTACTGGGCTTGGAGGAATCTTAAAGCGCGTGGAATGACGAGTGAAGTGCACTATTAAACTTCTAGGGTAGGGCAAACAGAGACCCAATTAGATCATTTTATATTACCGTTAATTTAAGAATTCAACAAAATTCTATCACATTTGTTCAATTTACGTCGCTCCTATTTCAGATAGCGTACGGGGCTAGGCGGCATCTTAAAGCGCGTGTAATGGCGAGTAAAATGCACTATTAAACTTCTATGATAGGGCAATCAGGGACCCGATCAGACCATTTTATATTTTGGTTAATAATAGAATTCCAGGAAATTCTATCACATTTGTTCAATTTATGTCGCTCCTATTTCAGATAGCGTATTGGGCTAAGCGGAATCTCAAAGCGCATGAAATGACGAGTAAAATGCACTATTAAACTTCTCGGGTAAAGCAAACAGAGACCCGATTAGATAATTTTATATTACGGTTAATATAAGAATACAGCGTAATTCTATCACATTTGTTCAGCCTACGTCGCTCCTATTTCAGATAGCGTATTGGGCTAAGCGGCATCTCAAAGCGCATGAAATGACGAGTGAAGTGCACTATTAAACTTCTAGGGTAAGGGAAAGAGAGACCCGATTAGATCATTTTACATTAAGGTTAATATAAGAATTCAGGGAAATTCTATCACATTTTTTCAATTTACGTCGCTCCTATATCAGATAGCATATTGGGCTACGCGGCATCTCAAAGCGCATGAAATGGCGAATAAAATGCACTATTAAACTTGTAGGCTAGGGCGAACAGAGACCCGATTAGATCATTTTACATTATGGTTAATAAAAGAATTCAGCGAAATTCTATCACATTTGTTCTACTTACGTCGCTCCTATTTCAGATAGCGTATTGGGCTAAGCGGCATCTCAAAGCGCATGAAATGGCGAGTAAAATGCACTATTAAACTTCTAGGGTAGGGCAAACAGAGACCCGATTAGATCATTTTATATTATGGTTAATTTAAGAATTCAGCAAAATTCTATCACATTTGTTCAATTTACGTTGCTCCTATTTCAGATAGCGTACTGGGCTTGGTGGCATCTTAAAGCGCGTGGAATGACGAGTGAACTGCACTATTAAACTTCTAGGGTACGGCAAACAGAGACCCGAAGAGATCATTTTATATTACCGTTAATTTAAGAATTCAGCAAAATTCTATCACATTTGTTCAACTTACGTCGCTCCTATTTCAGATAGCGTACGGGGCTAGGCGGCATCTTAAAGCGCGTGGAATGACGAGTAAAATGCACTATTAAACATCTATGATAGGGCAATCAGGGACCCGATCAGATCATTTTATATTTTGGTTAATATAAGAATTCAAGGAAATTCTATCACATTTGTTCAATTTGCGTCGCTCCTATTTCAGATAGCGTATTGGGCTAAGCGGCATCCCAAAGCGCATGAAATGTCGAATAGAATGCACTATTAAACTTCTAGGCTAGGGCAAACAGAGACCCGATTAGATCATTTTACATTAAGGTTAATATAAGAATTCAGGGAAATTCTATCACATTTGTTCAATTTACGTCGCTCCTATTTCAGATAGCGTATTGGGCTAAGCGGCATCTCAAAGCGCATGAAATGGCGGGTAAAATGCACTATTAAACTTCTAGGGTAAGGCAAACAGGGACCCGATTAGATAATTTTATATTACGGTTAATATAAGAATACAGCGTAATTCTATCACATTTGTTCAACCTACGTCGCTCCTATTTCAGATAGCGTATTGGGCTAAGCGGCATCTCAAAGCGCATGAAATGACGAGTGAAGTGCACTATTAAACTTCTAGGGTAAGGGAAAGAGAGACCCGATTAGATCATTTTACATTAAGGTTAATATAAGAATTCAGGGAAATTCTATCACATTTTTTCAATTTACGTCGCTCCTATTTCAGATAGCGTATTGGGCTACGCGGCATCTCAAAGCGCATGAAATGGCGAATAAAATGCACTATTAAACTTGTAGGCTAGGGCGAACAGAGACCCGATTAGATCATTTTACATTATGGTTAATAAAAGAATTCAGCGAAATTCTATCACATTTGTTCAACTTACGTCGCTCCTATTTCAGATAGCGTATTGGGCTAAGCGGCATCTTAAAGCGCGTGGAATGGCGAGTAAAATGCACTATTAAACATCTATGATAGGGCAATCAGGGACCCGATCAGATCATTTTATATTTTGGTTAATATAAGAATTCAAGGAAATTCTATCACATTTGTTCAATTTACGTCGCTCCTATTTCAGATAGCGTATTGGGCTAAGCGGCATCTCAAAGCGCATGAAATGTCGAATAAAATGCACTATTAAACTTCTAGGCTAGGGCAAACAGAGACCCGATTAGATCATTTTACATTAAGGTTAATATAAGAATTCAGGGAAATTCTATCACATTTGTTCAATTTACGTCGCTCCTATTTCAGATAGCGTATTGGGCTAAGCGGCATCTCAAAGCGCACGAAATGGCGAGTGAAATGCACTATTAAACTTCTAGGGTAAGGCAAACAGGGACCCGATTAGATCATTTTATATTACGGTTAATCTAAGAATTCAGCGTAATTCCATCACATTTGTTAAACTTACGTCGCTCCTATTTCAGATAGCGTACCGGGCTAGGCGGCATCATAAAGCGCGTGGAAGGGCGAGTAAAATGCACTATTAAACTTCTAGGGTAGGGCGAACAGAGACCCGATTAGATCATTGTATACTATGGTTAATTTAAGAATTCAACGAAATTCTATCACATTTGTTCAATTTACGTCGCTCCTATTTCAGATAGCGTATTGGGCTAAGCGGCATCTCAAAGCGCATGAAATTACGAGTGAAATGCACTATTAAACTTCTAGGGTAGGGCAAACAGAAACCCGATTAGATCATTTTATAGTATGGTTAATTTAAGAATTCAGCAAAAATCTATCACATTTGTTCAATTTACGTCGCTCCTATTTCAGATAGCGTACTGGGCTAAGCGGCATCTTAAAGCGCATGAAATTATGAGTGAAATGCACTATTAAACTTCTATGATAGGGCAATCAGAGACCCGATTAGATCATTTTATATTTTGGTTAATATATGAATTCAGCGTAATTCTATCACATTTGTTAAACTTACGTCGCTCCTATTTCAGATAGCGTACCGGGCTAGGCGGCATCATAAAGCGCGTGGAAGGGCGAGTAAAATGCACTATTAAACTTCTAGGGTAGGGCGAACAGAGACCCGATTAGATCATTGTATATTATGGTTAATTTAAGAATTCAACGAAATTCTATCACATTTGTTCAATTTACGTCGCTCCTATTTCAGATAGCGTATTGGGCTAAGCGGCATCTTAAAGCGCGTGGAATGGCGAGTAAAATGCACTATTAAACATCTATGATAGGGCAATCAGGGACCCGATCAGATCATTTTATATTTTGGTTAATATAAGAATTCAAGGAAATTCTATCACATTTGTTCAATTTACGTCGCTCCTATTTCAGATAGCGTATTGGGCTAAGCGGCATCTCAAAGCGCATGAAATGTCGAATAAAATGCACTATTAAACTTCTAGGCTAGGGCAAACAGAGACCCGATTAGATCATTTTACATTAAGGTTAATATAAGAATTCAGGGAAATTCTATCACATTTGTTCAATTTACGTCGCTCCTATTTCAGATAGCGTATTGGGCTAAGCGGCATCTCAAAGCGCACGAAATGGCGAGTGAAATGCACTATTAAACTTCTAGGGTAAGGCAAGCAGGGACCCGATTAGATCATTTTATATTACGGTTAATCTAAGAATTCAGCGTAATTCCATCACATTTGTTAAACTTACGTCGCTCCTATTTCAGATAGCGTACCGGGCTAGGCGGCATCATAAAGCGCGTGGAAGGGCGAGTAAAATGCACTATTAAACTTCTAGGGTAGGGCGAACAGAGACCCGATTAGATCATTGTATACTATGGTTAATTTAAGAATTCAACGAAATTCTATCACATTTGTTCAATTTACGTCGCTCCTATTTCAGATAGCGTATTGGGCTAAGCGGCATCTCAAAGCGCATGAAATGGCAAGTAAAATGCACTATTAAACTTCTCGGCTAGGGCAAACAGAAAGCCGATTAGATCATTTTACATTATGGTTAATAAAAGAATTCAGCGAAATTCTATCACATTTGTTCAATTTACGTCGCTCCTATTTCAGATAGCGTATTGGGCTAAGCGGCATCTCAAAGCGCATGAAATTACGAGTGAAATGCACTATTAAACTTCTAGGGTAGGGCAAACAGAAACCCGATTAGATCATTTTATAGTACGGTTAATTTAAGAATTCAGCAAAAATCTATCACATTTGTTCAATTTACGTCGCTCCTATTTCAGATAGCGTACTGGGCTAAGCGGCATCTTAAAGCGCATGAAATTATGAGTGAAATGCACTATTAAACTTCTATGATAGGGCAATCAGAGACCCGATTAGATCATTTTATATTTTGGTTAATATATGAATTCAGCGTAATTCTATCACATTTGTTAAACTTACGTCGCTCCTATTTCAGATAGCGTACCGGGCTAGGCGGCATCATAAAGCGCGTGGAAGGGCGAGTAAAATGCACTATTAAACTTCTAGGGTAGGGCGAACAGAGACCCGATTAGATCATTGTATATTATGGTTAATTTAAGAATTCAACGAAATTCTATCACATTTGTTCAATTTACGTCGCTCCTATTTCAGATAGCGTATTGGGCTAAGCGGCATCTCAAAGCGCATGAAATGGCGAGTAAAATGCACTATTAAACTTCTCGGCTAGGGCGAACAGAGAGCCGATTAGATCATTTTACATTATGGTTAATATAAGAATTCAGCGAAATTCTATCACATTTGTTCAACTTACGTCGCTCCTATTTCAGATAGCGTATTGGGCTAAGCGGAATCTCAAAGCGCATGAAATGACGAGTAAAATGCACTATTAAACTTCTACGGTGAAGCAAACAGAGACCCGATTAGATCATTTTATATTACGGTTAATATAAGAATACAGCGTAATTCTATCACATTTGTTCAACCTACGTCGCTCCTATTTCAGATAGCGTATTGGGCTAAGCGGTATCTCAAAGCGCATGAAATGACGAGTGAAGTGCACTATTAAACTTCTAGGGTAAGGGAAAGAGAGACCCGATTAGATCATTTTATATTACGGTTAATATAAGAGTTAAGAGTAATCCTATCACATTTGTTCAATTTACGTCACTCCTATTTCAGATAGGCTACTGGGCTAGCCGGCATCTTAAAGCGCGTGGAATAGCGAGTGAAACGCACTATTAAACTTCAAGGGTAGGGCGAACAGAGACCCGATTAGTTCATTTTACATTAAGGTTAATATAAGAATTCAGCGAAATTCTATCACATTTGTTCAATTTACGTCGCTCATATTTCAGATAGCGTATAGTGCTAAGCGGCATCTCAAAGCGCATGAAATGGCGAGTAAAATGCACTCCTAAACTTCTATGATAGGGCAATCAGAGAGCCGATTAGATCATTTTATATTTTGTTTAATATAAGATTTCAGGGAAATTCTATCACATTTGTTCAGTTTACGTAGCTCATATTTCAGATAGCGTATTGGGCTAAGCGGCATCTCAAAGCGCATGAAATGGCGAGTGAAATGCACCGTTAGAGTTCTAGGGTAGGGCGAACAGAGACCCGATTAGATCATTTTACATTAAGGTTAATATAAGAATTCAGGGAAATTCTATCACATTTTTTCAATTTACGTCGCTCCTATATCAGATAGCATATTGGGCTACGCGGCATCTCAAAGCGCATGAAATGGCGAATAAAATGCACTATTAAACTTGTAGGCTAGGGCGAACAGAGACCCGATTAGATCATTTTACATTATGGTTAATAAAAGAATTCAGCGAAATTCTATCACATTTGTTCTACTTACGTCGCTCCTATTTCAGATAGCGTATTGGGCTAAGCGGCATCTCAAAGCGCATGAAATGGCGAGTAAAATGCACTATTAAACTTCTAGGGTAGGGCAAACAGAGACCCGATTAGATCATTTTATATTATGGTTAATTTAAGAATTCAGCAAAATTCTATCACATTTGTTCAATTCACGTTGCTCCTATTTCAGATAGCGTACTGGGCTTGGTGGCATCTTAAAGCGCGTGGAATGACGAGTGAAATGCACTATTAAACTTCTAGGGTACGGCAAACAGAGACCCGAAGAGATCATTTTATATTACCGTTAATTTAAGAATTCAGCAAAATTCTATCACATTTGTTCAACTTACGTCGCTCCTATTTCAGATAGCGTACGGGGCTAGGCGGCATCTTAAAGCGCGTGGAATGACGAGTAAAATGCACTATTAAACATCTATGATAGGGCAATCAGGGACCCGATCAGATTATTTTATATTTTGGTTAATATAAGAATTCAAGGAAATTCTATCACATTTGTTCAATTTGCGTCGCTCCTATTTCAGATAGCGTATTGGGCTAAGCGGCATCCCAAAGCGCATGAAATGTCGAATAGAATGCACTATTAAACTTCTAGGCTAGGGCAAACAGAGACCCGATTAGATCATTTTACATTAAGGTTAATATAAGAATTCAGGGAAATTCTATCACATTTGTTCAACTTACGTCGCTCCTATTTCAGATAGCGTATTGGGCTAAGCGGCATCTCAAAGCGCATGAAATGGCGGGTAAAATGCACTATTAAACTTCTAGGGTAAGGCAAACAGGGACCCGATTAGATAATTTTATATTACGGTTAATATAAGAATACAGCGTAATTCTATCACATTTGTTCAACCTACGTCGCTCCTATTTCAGATAGCGTATTGGGCTAAGCGGCATCTCAAAGCGCATGAAATGACGAGTGAAGTGCACTATTAAACTTCTAGGGTAAGGGAAAGAGAGACCCGATTAGATCATTTTACATTAAGGTTAATATAAGAATTCAGGGAAATTCTATCACATTTTTTCAATTTACGTCGCTCCTATTTCAGATAGCATATTGGGCTACGCGGCATCTCAAAGCGCATGAAATGGCGAATAAAATGCACTATTAAACTTGTAGGCTAGGGCGAACAGAGACCCGATTAGATCATTTTACATTATGGTTAATAAAAGAATTCAGCGAAATTCTATCACATTTGTTCAACTTACGTCGCTCCTATTTCAGATAGCGTATTGGGCTAAGCGGCATCTTAAAGCGCGTGAAATGACGAGTGAAGTGCACTATTAAACTTCTAGGGTAGGGCAAACAGAGACCCAATTAGATCATTTTATATTACCGTTAATTTAAGAATTCAACAAAATTCTATCACATTTGTTCAATTTACGTCGCTCCTATTTCAGATAGCGTACGGGGCTAGGCGGCATCTTAAAGCGCGTGTAATGGCGAGTAAAATGCACTATTAAACTTCTAGGGTAAGGCAAACAGGGACCCGATTAGATAATTTTATATTACGGTTAATATAAGAATACAGCGTAATTCTATCACATTTGTTCAACCTACGTCGCTCCTATTTCAGATAGCGTATTGGGCTAAGCGGCATCTCAAAGCGCATGAAATGACGAGTGAAGTGCACTATTAAACTTCTAGGGTAAGGGAAAGAGAGACCCGATTAGATCATTTTACATTAAGGTTAATATAAGAATTCAGGGAAATTCTATCACATTTTTTCAATTTACGTCGCTCCTATTTCGGATAGCATATTGGGCTACGCGGCATCTCAAAGCGCATGAAATGGCGAATAAAATGCACTATTAAACTTCTAGGGTACGGCAAACAGAGACCCGAAGAGAACATTTTATATTACCGTTAATTTAAGAATTCAGCAAAATTCTATCACATTTGTTCAACTTACGTCGCTCCTATTTCAGATAGCGTACGGGGCTAGGCGGCATCTTAAAGCGCGTGGAATGACGAGTAAAATGCACTATTAAACATCTATGATAGGGCAATCAGGGACCCGATCAGATCATTTTATATTTTGGTTAATATAAGAATTCAAGGAAATTCTATCACATTTGTTCAATTTACGTCGCTCCTATTTCAGATACCATATTGGGCTAAGCGGCATCTCAAAGCGCATGAAATGACGAGTGAAATGCACTATTAATCTTCAAGGGTAGGGCGAACAGAGACCCGATTAGATCATTTTATATTTTGGTTAATATAAGAATTCAGCGAAATTCTATCACATTTGTGCAATTTACGTCGCTCCTATTTGAGATAGCGTATTGGGCTAAGCGGCATCTCAAAGCGCATGAAATGGCGACTAAAACGCAATACTAAACTTCTAGGATAAGGCAAACGGAGACCCGATTAGATCATTTTATATTACGGTTAATATAAGAATTCACGGAAATTCTATCACATTTGCTCAATTTACGTCGCTCCTATTTCAGATAGCGTATTGGGCTATGCGGCATCCCAAAGCGCATGAAATGGCGAGTAAAAGGCACTATTAAACTTCTAGGGTAGGGCAAACAGAGACCCGATTAGATCATTTTATATTATGGTTAATTTAAGAATTCAGCAAAATTCTATCACATTTGTTCAATTTACGTCGCTCCTATTTCGGATAGCGTACTGGGCTAGGCGGCATCCTAAAGCGTGTGGAGTGGCGAGTAAAATGCACTATTAATCTTCTATGATAGGGCAATCAGAGACCCGATTAGATCATTTTATATTTTGGTTAATATAAGAATTCAGCGAAATTCTATCACATTTGTTCAATTTATGTCGCTCCTATTTCAGATAGCGTACTGGGCTGGGCGGCATCTTAAAGCGCGTGGAATGGCGACTAAAATGCACTATTAAACTTCTAGGCTAGGGCGAACAGAGACCCGATTAGATCATTTTACATTATGGTTAATAAAAGAATTCAGCGAAATTCTATCACATTTGTTCAATTTACGTCGCTCCTATTTCAGATAGCATATTGGGCTAAGCGGCATCTCAAGGCGCATGAAATGACGAGTGAAATGCACTACTAAACTTCTAGGCTAGGGCGAACAGAGACCCGATTAGATCATTTTATATTTTGGTTAATATAAGAATTCAGCGAAATTCTATCACATTTGTTCAACTTACGCCGCTCCTATTTCAGACAGCGTATTGGGCTAAGCGGCATCTCAAAGCGCATGAAATGGCGAGTAAAATGCACTATTAAACTTCTAGGGTAGGGCAAACAGAGACCCGATTAGATCATTTTACATTATGGTTATAAAAGAATTCAGCGAAATTCTATCACATTTGTTCAACTTACGTCGCACCTATTTCAGATAACGTATTGGGCTAACCGGCATCTCCATGGGCATGAAATGGCGAGTAAAATGCACTATTAAACTTCTAGGGTAAGGCAAACAGAGACCCGATTAGATCATCTAATATTATGGTTAATTTAAGAATTCAGCAAAATTCTATCACATTTGTTCAATTTACGTCGCTCCTATTTCAGATAGCGTACTGGGCTAGGCGGCAACTTAAAGCGCGTGGAATGGCGAGTATAATGCACTATTAAACTTCTATGATAGGGCAATCAGTGCCCCGATTAGAACATTTTATAATATAGTTAGTTTAAGAATTCAGCGAAATTCTATCACATTTGTTCCATTTACGTCGCTCCTATTTCAGATAGCGTATTCGGCTAAGCGGCATCTCAAAGCGCACGAAATGGCGAATTAAATGCACTATTAAACTTCTCGGCTAGGGCGAACAGAGACCCGATTAGATCATTTTACATGTTGGTTAATAAAAGAATTCAGCGAAATTCTATCACATTTGTTCAATTTACGTCGCTCCTATTTCAGATACCATATTGGGCTAAGCGGCATCTCAAAGCGCATGAAATGACGAGTGAAATGCACTATTAAACTTCAAGGGTAGGGCGAACAGAGACCCGAGTAGATCTTTTATATGATGGTTAATTTAAGAATTCAGCGAAAATCTATCACATTTGTTCAATTTACGTCGCTCCTATTTCAGATAGCGTATTGGGCAAAGCGGCCTCTCAAAGCGCATGAAATGGCGAGTAAAATGCGCTATTAAACTTCTAGGATAAGGCAAACAGAGATCCGATAAGATCATTTTATATTACGGTTAATATAACAATGCAGCGTAATTCTATCACATTTGTTCAACTTACGTCGCTCCTATTTCAGATAGCGTAGTGGGCTAGGGGGCATCTCAAAGCGCATGAAATGGCGAGTGAAATGCACTATTAGACTTCTATGGTAGGGCGAACAGAGACCCGATTAGATCATTTTACATTAAGGTTAATATAAGAATTCACGGAAATTCTATCACATTTGTTCAATTTACGTCGCTCCTATTTCACATAGCGTATTGGGCTATGCGGCATCTCAAAGCGCATAAAATGTCGAGTAAAATGCGCTATTAAACTTCTAGGATAAGGCAAACGGAGACCCGATAAGATCATTTTATATTACGGTTAATATAACAATGCAGCGTAATTCTATCACATTTGTTCAACTTACGTCGCTCCTATTTCAGATTGCGTAGTGGGCTAGGGGGCATCTCAAAGCGCATGAAATGGCGAGTGAAATGCACTATTAGACTTCTATGGTAGGGCAAACAGAGACCCGATTAGATCATTTTACATTATGGTTATAAAAGTATTCAGCGAAATTCTATCACATTTGTTCAACTTACGTCGCTCCTATTTCAGATAACGTATTGGGCTAACCGGCATCTCCATGGGCATGAAATGGCGAGTAAAATGCACTATTAAACTTCTAGGGTAAGGCAAACAGAGACCCGATTAGATCATCTAATATTATGGTTAATTTAAGAATTCAGCAAAATTCTATCACATTTGTTCAATTTACGTCGCTCCTATTTCAGATAGCGTACTGGGCTAGGCGGCAACTTAAAGCGCGTGGAATGGCGAGTAAAATGCACTATTAAACTTCTATGATAGGGCAATCAGTGACCCGATTAGATCATTTTATAATATAGTTAATTTAAGAATTCAGCGAAATTCTATCACATTTGTTCAATTTACGTCGCTCCTATTTCAGATAGCGTATTCGGCTAAGCGGCATCTCAAAGCGCACGAAATGGCGAATAAAATGCACTATTAAACTTCTCGGCTAGGGCGAACAGAGACCCGATTAGATCATTTTACATGTTGGTTAATAAAAGAATTCAGCGAAATTCTATCACATTTGTTCAATTTACGTCGCTCCTATTTCAGATACCATATTGGGCTAAGCGGCATCTCAAAGCGCATGAAATGACGAGTGAAATGCACTATTAAACTTCTAGGGTAGGGAGAACAGAGACCCGATTAGATCATTTTATATTTTGGTTTATTTAAGAATTCAGGGAAATTCTATCACATTTGTTCAATTTACGTCGCTCCTATTTCAGATAGCGTATTGGGCTAAGCGGCCTCTCAAAGCGCATGAAATGGCGAGTAAAATGCGCTATTAAACTTCTAGGATAAGGCAAACAGAGACCCGATAAGATCATTTTATGTTACGGTTAATATAAGAATGCAGCGTAATTCTATCACATTTGTTCAACTTACGTCGCTCCTATTTCAGATAGCGTACTGGGCTAGGCGGCATCTCAAAGCGCATGAAATGGCGAGTGAAATGCACTATTAGACTTCTATGGTAGGGCGAACAGAGACCCGATTAGATCATTTTACATTAAGGTTAATATAAGAATTCACGGAAATTCTATCACATTTGTTCAATTTACGTCGCTCCTATTTCACATAGCGTATTGGGCTATGCGGCATCTCAAAGCGCATAAAATGACGAGTAAAATGCACTATTAGACTTCTATGGTAGGGCGAACAGAGTCCCGATTCGATCATTTTATATTATGGTTAATTTAAGAATTCAGCGAAATTCTATCACATTTGTTCAATTTACGTCGCTCCAATTTCAGGTAGCGTATTGGGCTAAGCGGCATCTCAAAGCGCTTGAAATGGCGAATAAAATGCACTATTATATTTCTACGCTAGGGCGAACAGAGACCCGATTAGATCATTTTACGTTATGGTTAATAAAAGAATTCAGCGAAATTCTATCACATTTGTTCAACATACGTCGCTCCTATTTCAGATAGCGTATTGGGCTAAGCGGCATCTCAAAGCGCATGAAATGGCGAGTAAAATGCACTATTAAACTTCTATGATAGGGCAATCAGTGACCCGATTATATCACTTTATATTATAGTTAATTAAAGAATTCAGCGAAATTCTATCACATTTGTTCAATTTACATCGCTCCTATTTCAGATAGCGTATTGGGTTAAGCGGCATCTCAAAGCGCATGAAATGACGAGTGAAATGCACTATTAAACTTCTAGGGTAAGGGAAAGAGAGTCCCGATTAGATCATTTCATGTTACGGTTAGTATAAGAATTCAGCAAAATTCTGTCACATTTGTTCAATTTACGTTGCTCGTATTTCTGATATCGTACTGGGCTTGGCGGAATCTTAAAGCGCGTGGAATGACGAGTGAAGTGCACTATTAAACTTCTAGGGTAGGGCAAACAGAGACCCAATTAGATCATTTTATATTACCGTTAATTTAAGAATTCAACAAAATTCTATCACATTTGTTCAATTTACGTCGCTCCTATTTCAGATAGCGTACGGGGCTAGGCGGCATCTTAAAGCGCGTGTAATGGCGAGTAAAATGCACTATTAAACTTCTATGATAGGGCAATCAGGGACCCGATCAGACCATTTTATATTTTGGTTAATAATAGAATTCCAGGAAATTCTATCACATTTGTTCAATTTACGTCGCTCCTATTTCAGATAGCGTATTGGGCTAAGCGGAATCTCAAAGCGCATGAAATGACGAGTAAAATGCACTATTAAACTTCTCGGGTAAAGCAAACAGAGACCCGATTAGATAATTTTATATTACGGTTAATATAAGAATACAGCGTAATTCTATCACATTTGTTCAACCTACGTCGCTCCTATTTCAGATAGCGTATTGGGCTAAGCGGCATCTCAAAGCGCATGAAATGACGAGTGAAGTGCACTATTAAACTTCTAGGGTAAGGGAAAGAGAGACCCGATTAGATCATTTTACATTAAGGTTAATATAAGAATTCAGGGAAATTCTATCACATTTTTTCAATTTACGTCGCTCCTATATCAGATAGCATATTGGGCTACGCGGCATCTCAAAGCGCATGAAATGGCGAATAAAATGCACTATTAAACTTGTAGGCTAGGGCGAACAGAGACCCGATTAGATCATTTTACATTATGGTTAATAAAAGAATTCAGCGAAATTCTATCACATTTGTTCTACTTACGTCGCTCCTATTTCAGATAGCGTATTGGGCTAAGCGGCATCTCAAAGCGCATGAAATGGCGAGTAAAATGCACTATTAAACTTCTAGCGTAGGGCAAACAGAGACCCGATTAGATCATTTTATATTATGGTTAATTTAAGAATTCAGCAAAATTCTATCACATTTGTTCAATTTACGTTGCTCCTATTTCAGATAGCGTACTGGGCTTGGTGGAATCTTAAAGCGCGTGGAATGACGAGTGAAATGCACTATTAAACTTCTAGGGTACGGCAAACAGAGACCCGATTAGATCATTTTATATTACCGTTAATTTAAGAATTCAGCAAAATTCTATCACATTTGTTCAACTTACGTCGCTCCTATTTCAGATAGCGTACGGGGCTAGGCGGCATCTTAAAGCGCGTGGAATGACGAGTAAAATGCACTATTAAACATCTATGATAGGGCAATCAGGGACCCGATCAGATCATTTTATATTTTGGTTAGTATAAGAATTCAAGGAAATTCTATCACATTTGTTCAATTTGCGTCGCTCCTATTTCAGATAGCGTATTGGGCTAAGCGGCATCTCAAAGCGCATGAAATGGCGAGTAAAATGCACTATTAAACTTCTAGGGTAGGGCAAACAGAGACCCGATTAGATCATTTTACATTATGGTTATAAAAGAATTCAGCGAAATTCTATCACATTTGTTCAACTTACGTCGCACCTATTTCAGATAACGTATTGGGCTAACCGGCATCTCCATGGGCATGAAATGGCGAGTAAAATGCACTATTAAACTTCTAGGGTAAGGCAAACAGAGACCCGATTAGATCATCTAATATTATGGTTAATTTAAGAATTCAGCAAAATTCTATCACATTTGTTCAATTTACGTCGCTCCTATTTCAGATAGCGTACTGGGCTAGGCGGCAACTTAAAGCGCGTGGAATGGCGAGTAAAATGCACTATTAAACTTCTATGATAGGGCAATCAGTGACCCGATTAGAACATTTTATAATATAGTTAGTTTAAGAATTCAGCGAAAATCTATCACATTTGTTCAATTTACGTCGCTCCTATTTCAGATAGCGTATTGGGCTAAGCGGCATCTCAAAGCGCATGAAATGGCGAGTAAAATGCGCTATTAAACTTCTAGGATAAGGCAAACAGAGACCCGATAAGATCATTTTATATTACGGTTAATATAACAATGCAGCGTAATTCTATCACATTTGTTCAACTTACGTCGCTCCTATTTCAGATAGCGTAGTGGGCTAGGCGGCATCTCAAAGCGCATGAAATGGCGAGTGAAATGCACTATTAGACTTCTATGGTAGGGCGAACAGAGACCCGATTAGATCATTTTACATTAAGGTTAATATAAGAATTCACGGAAATTCTATCACATTTGTTCAATTTACGTCGCTCCTATTTCACATAGCGTATTGGGCTATGCGGCGTCTCAAAGCGCATAAAATGTCGAGAAAAATGCACTATTAAACTTCCAGGATAAGCCAAACAGAGACCCGATTAGATCATTTTATATTACGTATAATATAAGAATTCTGCGTAATTCTATCACATTTGTTCAACTTACGTCGCTCCTATTTCAGATAGCATACTGTGCTAGGCGACATTTGAAAGCGCGTGGAATGGCGAGCAAAATGCACTATTAAACTTCAAGGCTAGGGCGAACAGAGACCCGATTAGATCATTTTACATTTTGGTTAATAAAAGAATTCAGCGAAATTCTATCACATTTGTTCAATTTACGTCGCTCCTATTTCAGATACCATATTGGGCTAAGCGGCATCTCAAAGCGCACGAAATGACGAGTGAAATGCACTATTAAACTTCTAGGGTAGGGCGAACAGAGACCCGATTAGATCATTTTATATTATGGTTAATTTAAGAATTCAGCGAAATTCTATCACATTCGTTCAATTTACGTCGCTCCTATTTCAGATAGCGTATTGGGCAAAGCGGCATCTTAAAGCGCGTGGAATGGCGAGTAAAATGAACTATTAAACTTCTAGGGTAGGGCAAACAGAGACCCGATTAGATCATTTTACATTATGGTTATAAAAGTATTCAGCGAAATTCTATCACATTTGTTCAACTTACGTCGCTCCTATTTCAGATAACGTATTGGGCTAACCGGTATCTCCATGGGCATGAAATGGCGAGTAAAATGCTCTATTAAACTTCTAGGGTAAGGCAAACAGAGACCCGATTAGATCATCTAATATTATGGTTAATTTAAGAATTCAGCAAAATTCTATCACATTTGTTCAATTTACGTCGCTCCTATTTCAGATACCATATTGGGCTAAGCGGCATCTCAAAGCGCATGAAATGACGAGTGAAATGCACTATTAAACTTCTAGGGTAGGGCGAACAGAGACCCGATTAGATCATCTAATATTATGGTTAATTTAAGAATTCAGCAAAATTCTATCACATTTGTTCAATTTACGTCGCTCCTATTTCAGATAGCGTACTGGGCTAGGCGGCAACTTAAAGCGCGTGGAATGGCGAGTAAAATGAACTATTAAACTTCTATGATAGGGCAATCAGTGACCCGATTAGATCATTTTATAATATAGTTAATTTAAGAATTCAGCGAAATTCTATCACATTTGTTCAATTTACGTCGCTCCTATTTCAGGTAGCGTATTCGGCTAAGCGGCATCGCAAAGCGCACGAAATGGCGAATAAAATGCACTATTAAGCTGCTCGGCTAGGGCGAACAGAGACCCGATTAGATCATTTTACATGTTGGTTAATAAAAGAATTCAGCGAAATTCTATCACATTTGTTCAATCTACGTCGCTCCTATTTCAGATACCATATTGGGCTAAGCGGCATCTCAAAGCGCATGAAATGACGAGTGAAATGCACTATTAAACTTCTAGGGTAGGGCGAACAGAGACCCGATTAGATCATTTTATATTTTGGTTTATTTAAGAATTCAGGGAAATTCTATCACATTTGTTCAATTTACGTCGCTCCTATTTCAGATAGCGTATTGGGCTAAGCGGCCTCTCAAAGCGCATGAAATGGCGAGTAAAATGCGCTATTAAACTTCTAGGATAAGGCAAACAGAGACCCGATAAGATCATTTTATGTTACGGTTAATATAAGAATGCAGCGTAATTCTATCACATTTGTTCAACTTACGTCGCTCCTATTTCAGATAGCGTACTGGGCTAGGCGGCATCTCAAAGCGCATGAAATGGCGAGTGAAATGCACTATTAGACTTCTATGGTAGGGCGAACAGAGACCCGATTAGATCATTTTACATTAAGGTTAATATAAGAATTCACGGAAATTCTATCACATTTGTTCAATTTACGTCGCTCCTATTTCACATAGCGTATTGGGCTATGCGGCATCTCAAAGCGCATAAAATGACGAGTAAAATGCACTATTAGACTTCTATGGTACGGCGAACAGAGTCCCGATTCGATCATTTTATATTATGGTTAATTTAAGAATTCAGCGAAATTCTATCACATTTGTTCAATTTACGTCGCTCCAATTTCAGGTAGCGTATTGGGCTAAGCGGCATCTCAAAGCGCTTGAAATGGCGAATAAAATGCACTATTATATTTCTACGCTAGGGCGAACAGAGACCCGATTAGATCATTTTACGTTATGGTTAATAAAAGAATTCAGCGAAATTCTATCACATTTGTTCAACATACGTCGCTCCTATTTCAGATAGCGTATTGGGCTAAGCGGCATCTCAAAGCGCATGAAATGGCGAGTAAAATGCACTATTAAACTTCTATGATAGGGCAATCAGTGACCCGATTATATCACTTTATATTATAGTTAATTAAAGAATTCAGCGAAATTCTATCACATTTGTTCAATTTACATCGCTCCTATTTCAGATAGCGTATTGGGCTAAGCGGCATCTCAAAGCGCATGAAATGACGAGTGAAATGCACTATTAAACTTCTAGGGTAAGGGAAAGAGAGTCCCGATTAGATCATTTCATGTTACGGTTAGTATAAGAATTCAGCAAAATTCTGTCACATTTGTTCAATTTACGTTGCTCCTATTTCTGATATCGTACTGGGCTTGGAGGAATCTTAAAGCGCGTGGAATGACGAGTGAAGTGCACTATTAAACTTCTAGGGTAGGGCAAACAGAGACCCAATTAGATCATTTTATATTACCGTTAATTTAAGAATTCAACAAAATTCTATCACATTTGTTCAATTTACGTCGCTCCTATTTCAGATAGCGTACGGGGCTAGGCGGCATCTTAAAGCGCGTGTAATGGCGAGTAAAATGCACTATTAAACTTCTATGATAGGGCAATCAGGGACCCGATCAGACCATTTTATATTTTGGTTAATAATAGAATTCCAGGAAATTCTATCACATTTGTTCAATTTACGTCGCTCCTATTTCAGATAGCGTATTGGGCTAAGCGGAATCTCAAAGCGCATGAAATGACGAGTAAAATGCACTATTAAACTTCTCGGGTAAAGCAAACAGAGACCCGATTAGATAATTTTATATTACGGTTAATATAAGAATACAGCGTAATTCTATCACATTTGTTCAGCCTACGTCGCTCCTATTTCAGATAGCGTATTGGGCTAAGCGGCATCTCAAAGCGCATGAAATGACGAGTGAAGTGCACTATTAAACTTCTAGGGTAAGGGAAAGAGAGACCCGATTAGATCATTTTACATTAAGGTTAATATAAGAATTCAGGGAAATTCTATCACATTTTTTCAATTTACGTCGCTCCTATATCAGATAGCATATTGGGCTACGCGGCATCTCAAAGCGCATGAAATGGCGAATAAAATGCACTATTAAACTTGTAGGCTAGGGCGAACAGAGACCCGATTAGATCATTTTACATTATGGTTAATAAAAGAATTCAGCGAAATTCTATCACATTTGTTCTACTTACGTCGCTCCTATTTCAGATAGCGTATTGGGCTAAGCGGCATCTCAAAGCGCATGAAATGGCGAGTAAAATGCACTATTAAACTTCTAGGGTAGGGCAAACAGAGACCCGATTAGATCATTTTATGTTATGGTTAATTTAAGAATTCAGCAAAATTCTATCACATTTGTTCAATTTACGTTGCTCCTATTTCAGATAGCGTACTGGGCTTGGTGGCATCTTAAAGCGCGTGGAATGACGAGTGAAATGCACTATTAAACTTCTAGGGTACGGCAAACAGAGACCCGAAGAGATCATTTTATATTACCGTTAATTTAAGAATTCAGCAAAATTCTATCACATTTGTTCAACTTACGTCGCTCCTATTTCAGATAGCGTACGGGGCTAGGCGGCATCTTAAAGCGCGTGGAATGACGAGTAAAATGCACTATTAAACATCTATGATAGGGCAATCAGGGACCCGATCAGATCATTTTATATTTTGGTTAATATAAGAATTCAAGGAAATTCTATCACATTTGTTCAATTTGCGTCGCTCCTATTTCAGATAGCGTATTGGGCTAAGCGGCATCCCAAAGCGCATGAAATGTCGAATAGAATGCACTATTAAACTTCTAGGCTAGGGCAAACAGAGACCCGATTAGATCATTTTACATTAAGGTTAATATAAGAATTCAGGGAAATTCTATCACATTTGTTCAATTTACGTCGCTCCTATTTCAGATAGCGTATTGGGCTAAGCGGCATCTCAAAGCGCATGAAATGGCGGGTAAAATGCACTATTAAACTTCTAGGGTAAGGCAAACAGGGACCCGATTAGATAATTTTATATTACGGTTAATATAAGAATACAGCGTAATTCTATCACATTTGTTCAACCTACGTCGCTCCTATTTCAGATAGCGTATTGGGCTAAGCGGCATCTCAAAGCGCATGAAATGACGAGTGAAGTGCACTATTAAACTTCTAGGGTAAGGGAAAGAGAGACCCGATTAGATCATTTTACATTAAGGTTAATATAAGAATTCAGGGAAATTCTATCACATTTTTTCAATTTACGTCGCTCCTATTTCAGATAGCATATTGGGCTACGCGGCATCTCAAAGCGCATGAAATGGCGAATAAAATGCACTATTAAACTTCTAGGGTACGGCAAACAGAGACCTGAAGAGATCATTTTATATTACCGTTAATTTAAGAATTCAGCAAAATTCTATCACATTTGTTCAACTTACGTCGCTCCTATTTCAGATAGCGTACGGGGCTAGGCGGCATCTTAAAGCGCGTGGAATGATGAGTAAAATGCACTATTAAACATCTATCATAGGGCAATCAGGGACCCGATCAGATCATTTTATATTTTGGTTAATATAAGAATTCAAGGAAATTCTATCACATTTGTTCAATTTGCGTCGCTCCTATTTCAGATAGCGTATTGGGCTAAGCGGCATCCCAAAGCGCATGAAATGTCGAATAGAATGCACTATTAAACTTCTAGGCTAGGGCAAACAGAGACCCGATTAGATCATTTTACATTAAGGTTAATATAAGAATTCAGGGAAATTCTATCACATTTGTTGAATTTACGTCGCTCCTATTTCAGATAGCGTATTGGGCTAAGCGGCATCTCAAAGCGCATGAAATGGCGGGTAAAATGCACTATTAAACTTCTAGGGTAAGGCAAACAGGGACCCGATTAGATAATTTTATATTACGGTTAATATAAGAATACAGCGTAATTCTATCACATTTGTTCAACCTACGTCGCTCCTATTTCAGATAGCGTATTGGGCTAAGCGGCATCTCAAAGCGCATGAAATGACGAGTGAAGTGCACTATTAAACTTCTAGGGTAAGGGAAAGAGAGACCCGATTAGATCATTTTACATTAAGGTTAATATAAGAATTCAGGGAAATTCTATCACATTTTTTCAATTTACGTCGCTCCTATTTCAGATAGCATATTGGGCTACGCGGCATCTCAAAGCGCATGAAATGGCGAATAAAATGCACTATTAAACTTGTAGGCTAGGGCGAACAGAGACCCGATTAGATCATTTTACATTATGGTTAATAAAAGAATTCAGCGAAATTCTATCACATTTGTTCAACTTACGTCGCTCCTATTTCAGATAGCGTATTGGGCTAAGCGGCATCTTAAAGCGCGTGGAATGGCGAGTAAAATGCACTATTAAACATCTATGATAGGGCAATCAGGGACCCGATCAGATCATTTTATATTTTGGTTAATATAAGAATTCAAGGAAATTCTATCACATTTGTTCAATTTACGTCGCTCCTATTTCAGATAGCGTATTGGGCTAAGCGGCATCTCAAAGCGCATGAAATGTCGAATAAAATGCACTATTAAACTTCTAGGCTAGGGCAAACAGAGACCCGATTAGATCATTTTACATTAAGGTTAATATAAGAATACAGCGTAATTCTATCACATTTGTTCAGCCTACGTCGCTCCTATTTCAGATAGCGTATTGGGCTAAGCGGCATCTCAAAGCGCATGAAATGACGAGTGAAGTGCACTATTAAACTTCTAGGGTAAGGGAAAGAGAGACCCGATTAGATCATTTTACATTAAGGTTAATATAAGAATTCAGGGAAATTCTATCACATTTTTTCAATTTACGTCGCTCCTATATCAGATAGCATATTGGGCTACGCGGCATCTCAAAGCGCATGAAATGGCGAATAAAATGCACTATTAAACTTGTAGGCTAGGGCGAATAGAGACCCGATTAGATCATTTTACATTATGGTTAATAAAAGAATTCAGCGAAATTCTATCACATTTGTTCAACATACGTCGCTCCTATTTCAGATAGCGTATTGGGCTAAGCGGCATCTCAAAGCGCATGAAATGGCGAGTAAAATGCACTATTAAACTTCTATGATAGGGCAATCAGTGACCCGATTATATCACTTTATATTATAGTTAATTAAAGAATTCAGCGAAATTCTATCACATTTGTTCAATTTACATCGCTCCTATTTCAGATAGCGTATTGGGCTAAGCGGCATCTCAAAGCGCATGAAATGACGAGTGAAATGCACTATTAAACTTCTAGGGTAAGGGAAAGAGAGTCCCGATTAGATCATTTCATATTACGGTTAGTATAAGAATTCAGCAAAATTCTGTCACATTTGTTCAATTTACGTTGCTCCTATTTCTGATATCGTACTGGGCTTGGAGGAATCTTAAAGCGCGTGGAATGACGAGTGAAGTGCACTATTAAACTTCTAGGGTAGGGCAAACAGAGACCCAATTAGATCATTTTATATTACCGTTAATTTAAGAATTCAACAAAATTCTATCACATTTGTTCAATTTACGTCGCTCCTATTTCAGATAGCGTACGGGGCTAGGCGGCATCTTAAAGCGCGTGTAATGGCGAGTAAAATGCACTATTAAACTTCTATGATAGGGCAATCAGGGACCCGATCAGACCATTTTATATTTTGGTTAATAATAGAATTCCAGGAAATTCTATCACATTTGTTCAATTTACGTCGCTCCTATTTCAGATAGCGTATTGGGCTAAGCGGCATCTCAAAGCGCATGAAATGACGAGTGAAGTGCACTATTAAACTTCTAGGGTAAGGGAAAGAGAGACCCGATTAGATCATTTTACATTAAGGTTAATATAAGAATTCAGGGAAATTCTATCACATTTTTTCAATTTACGTCGCTCCTATATCAGATAGCATATTGGGCTACGCGGCATCTCAAAGCGCATGAAATGGCGAATAAAATGCACTATTAAACTTGTAGGCTAGGGCGAACAGAGACCCGATTAGATCATTTTACATTATGGTTAATAAAAGAATTCAGCGAAATTCTATCACATTTGTTCTACTTACGTCGCTCCTATTTCAGATAGCGTATTGGGCTAAGCGGCATCTCAAAGCGCATGAAATGGCGAGTAAAATGCACTATTAAACTTCTAGGGTAGGGCAAACAGAGACCCGATTAGATCATTTTATGTTATGGTTAATTTAAGAATTCAGCAAAATTCTATCACATTTGTTCAATTTACGTTGCTCCTATTTCAGATAGCGTACTGGGCTTGGTGGCATCTTAAAGCGCGTGGAATGACGAGTGAAATGCACTATTAAACTTCTAGGGTACGGCAAACAGAGACCCGAAGAGATCATTTTATATTACCGTTAATTTAAGAATTCAGCAAAATTCTATCACATTTGTTCAACTTACGTCGCTCCTATTTCAGATAGCGTACGGGGCTAGGCGGCATCTTAAAGCGCGTGGAATGACGAGTAAAATGCACTATTAAACATCTATGATAGGGCAATCAGGGACCCGATCAGATCATTTTATATTTTGGTTAATATAAGAATTCAAGGAAATTCTATCACATTTGTTCAATTTGCGTCGCTCCTATTTCAGATAGCGTATTGGGCTAAGCGGCATCCCAAAGCGCATGAAATGTCGAATAGAATGCACTATTAAACTTCTAGGCTAGGGCAAACAGAGACCCGATTAGATCATTTTACATTAAGGTTAATATAAGAATTCAGGGAAATTCTATCACATTTGTTCAATTTACGTCGCTCCTATTTCAGATAGCGTATTGGGCTAAGCGGCATCTCAAAGCGCATGAAATGGCGGGTAAAATGCACTATTAAACTTCTAGGGTAAGGCAATCAGAGACCCGATTAGATAATTTTATATTACGGTTAATATAAGAATACAGCGTAATTCTATCACATTTGTTCAACCTACGTCGCTCCTATTTCAGATAGCGTATTGGGCTAAGCGGCATCTCAAAGCGCATGAAATGACGAGTGAAGTGCACTATTAAACTTCTAGGGTAAGGGAAAGAGAGACCCGATTAGATCATTTTACATTAAGGTTAATATAAGAATTCAGGGAAATTCTATCACATTTTTTCAATTTACGTCGCTCCTATTTCAGATAGCATATTGGGCTACGCGGCATCTCAAAGCGCATGAAATGGCGAATAAAATGCACTATTAAACTTGTAGGCTAGGGCGAACAGAGACCCGATTAGATCATTTTACATTATGGTTAATAAAAGAATTCAGCGAAATTCTATCACATTTGTTCAACTTACGTCGCTCCTATTTCAGATAGCGTATTGGGCTAAGCGGCATCTTAAAGCGCGTGGAATGGCGAGTAAAATGCACTATTAAACATCTATGATAGGGCAATCAGGGACCCGATCAGATCATTTTATATTTTGGTTAATATAAGAATTCAAGGAAATTCTATCACATTTGTTCAATTTACGTCGCTCCTATTTCAGATAGCGTATTGGGCTAAGCGGCATCTCAAAGCGCATGAAATGTCGAATAAAATGCACTATTAAACTTCTAGGCTAGGGCAAACAGAGACCCGATTAGATCATTTTACATTAAGGTTAATATAAGAATTCAGGGAAATTCTATCACATTTGTTCAATTTACGTCGCTCCTATTTCAGATAGCGTATTGGGCTAAGCGGCATCTCAAAGCGCACGAAATGGCGAGTGAAATGCACTATTAAACTTCTAGGGTAAGGCAAACAGGGACCCGATTAGATCATTTTATATTACGGTTAATCTAAAAATTCAGCGTAATTCCATCACATTTGTTAAACTTACGTCGCTCCTATTTCAGATAGCGTACCGGGCTAGGCGGCATCATAAAGCGCGTGGAAGGGCGAGTAAAATGCACTATTAAACTTCTAGGGTAGGGCGAACAGAGACCCGATTAGATCATTGTATATTATGGTTAATTTAAGAATTCAACGAAATTCTATCACATTTGTTCAATTTACGTCGCTCCTATTTCAGATAGCGTATTGGGCTAAGCGGCATCTCAAAGCGCATGAAATGGCGAGTAAAATGCACCATTAAACTTCTATGATAGGGCAATCAGTGACCCGATTATATCACTTTATATTATAGTTAATTAAAGAATTCAGCGAAATTCTATCACATTTGTTCAATTTACATCGCTCCTATTTCAGATAGCGTATTGGGCTAAGCGGCATCTCAAAGCGCATGAAATGACGAGTGAAATGCACTATTAAACTTCTATGGTAAGGGAAAGAGAGTCCCGATTAGATCATTTCATATTACGGTTAGTATAAGAATTCAGCAAAATTCTGTCACATTTGTTCAATTTACGTTGCTCCTATTTCTGATATCGTACTGGGCTTGGAGGAATCTTAAAGCGCGTGGAATGACGAGTGATGTGCACTATTAAACTTCTAGGGTAGGGCAAACAGAGACCCAATTAGATCATTTTATATTACCGTTAATTTAAGAATTCAACAAAATTCTATCACATTTGTTCAATTTACGTCGCTCCTATTTCAGATAGCGTACGGGGCTAGGCGGCATCTTAAAGCGCGTGTAATGGCGAGTAAAATGCACTATTAAACTTCTATGATAGGGCAATCAGGGACCCGATCAGACCATTTTATATTTTGGTTAATAATAGAATTCCAGGAAATTCTATCACATTTGTTCAATTTACGTCGCTCCTATTTCAGATAGCGTATTGGGCTAAGCGGAATCTCAAAGCGCATGAAATGACGAGTAAAATGCACTATTAAACTTCTCGGGTAAAGCAAACAGAGACCCGATTAGATAATTTTATATTACGGTTAATATAAGAATACAGCGTAATTCTATCACATTTGTTCAGCCTACGTCGCTCCTATTTCAGATAGCGTATTGGGCTAAGCGGCATCTCAAAGCGCATGAAATGACGAGTGAAGTGCACTATTAAACTTCTAGGGTAAGGGAAAGAGAGACCCGATTAGATCATTTTACATTAAGGTTAATATAAGAATTCAGGGAAATTCTATCACATTTTTTCAATTTACGTCGCTCCTATTTCAGATAGCATATTGGGCTACGCGGCATCTCAAAGCGCATGAAATGGCGAATAAAATGCACTATTAAACTTGTAGGCTAGGGCGAACAGAGACCCGATTAGATCATTTTACATTATGGTTAATAAAAGAATTCAGCGAAATTCTATCACATTTGTTCAACTTACGTCGCTCCTATTTCAGATAGCGTATTGGGCTAAGCGGCATCTTAAAGCGCGTGGATTGGCGAGTAAAGTGCACTACTAAACTTCTATGATAGGGCAATCAGAGACCCGATTAGATCATTTTATATTTTGGTTAATATAAGAATTCAGCGAAATTCTATCACAATTGTTCTATTTACGTCGCTCCTATTTCAGATAGCGTATTGGGCTAAGCGGCATCTCAAAGCGCATGAAATGGCGAGTGAAATGCACTATTAAACTTCTAGGGTAGGGCGAACAGAGACCCGATTAGATCATTTTACATTAAGGTTAATATAAGTATTCAGGGAAATTCTATCACATTTGTTCAACTTACGTCGCTCCTATTTCAAATACCGTACTGGGCTAGGCGGCATCTTAAAGCGCGTGGAAGGGCGAGTAAAATGCACTACTAAACTTCTATGATAGGGCAATCAGAGACCCGATTAGATGATTTTATATTTTGTTTAATATAAGATTTCAGGGAAATTCTATCACATTTGTTCAATTTACGTCGCTCCTATTTCAGATAGCGTATTGGTCTAAGCGGCATCTCAAAGCGCATGAAATGGCGAGTGAAATGCACTATTAAACTTCTAGAGTAGGGCGAACAGAGACCCGATTAGATCATTTTACATTAAGGTTAACATAAGTCTTCAGGGAAATTCTACCATATTTGTTCAATTTACGTCGCTCCTATTTCAGATAGCGTATTGGGCTAAGCCGCATCTCAAAGCGCATGAAATGACGAGTGAAATGCACTAGTAATCTTCTAGGGTAGGGCGAACAGAGACCCGATTAGATCAGTTTATATTACGGTTAATATAAGAATTCAGCGTAATTCTATCACATTTGTTCAACATACGTCGCTCCTATTTCTGATAGCGTACTGGGCTAGGCGGCATCTTAAAGCGCGTCGAAGGGCGAGTAAAATGCACTTCTAAACTTCTGTGATAGGGCAATCAGAGTCCCGTTTAGATCATTTTATATTTTGTTTAATATAAGATTTCAGGGAAATTCTATCACATTTGTTCAGTTTACGTCGCTCCTATTTCAGATAGCGGATTGGGCTAAGCGGCATCTCAAAGCGCATGAAATGACGAGAGAAATGCACTATTAAACTTCTTGGGTAGGGCAAACAGAGACCCTATTACATCATTTTATATTATGGTTAATTTAAGAATTCAGCAAAATTCTATCACATTTGTTCAATTTACGTCGCTCCTATTTCAGATAGCGTACTGGGCTAGGCGGCATCTTAAAGCGCGTGGAATGGTGAGTAAAGTCCACTATTAAACTTCTAGGCTAGGGCGAACAGAGACCCGATTAGATCATTTTACATTATGGTTAATAAAAGAATTCAGCAAAATACTATCACATTTGTTCAATTTACGTCGCTCCTATTTCAGATAGCGTAATAGGCTAGGCGGCATCTTAAAGCGCGTGGAATGGCGAATAAAATGCACTATTAAAGTTCTAGGCTAGGGCGAACAGAGACCCGATTAGATCATTTTATATTACCGTTAATTTAAGAATTCAGCAAAATTCTAACACATTTGTTAAATTTATATCGCTCCTTTTTCAGATAGCGTATTGGGCTAAGCGGCATCTCAAAGCGCCTGAAATGACGAGTAAAATGCACTATTAAAGTTCTAGGGGAGGGCAAACAGAGACCCGATTAGATCATTTTATATTATGGTTAATTTAAGAATTCAGCAAAATTCTATCACATTTGTTCAATTTACGTCGCTCCTATTTCGGATAGCGTACTGGGCTCGGCGGCATCCTAAAGCGCGTGGAGTGGCGAGTAAAATGCCCTATTAATCTTCTATGATAGGGCAATCAGAGACCCGATTAGATCATTTTTTTTTGGTTAATATAAGAATTCAGCGAAATTCTATCACATTTGTTCAATTTACGTCGCTCCTATTTCAGATAGCGTATTGGGCTAAGCGGCATCTCAAAGCGCCTGAAATGACGAGTAAAATGCACTATTAAAGTTCTAGGGGAGGGCAAACAGAGACCCGATTAGATCATTTTATATTATGGTTAATTTAAGAATTCAGCAAAATTCTATCACATTTGTTCAATTTACGACGCTCCTATTTCGGATAGCGTACTGGGCTAGGCGGCATCCTAAAGCGCGTGGAGTGGCGAGTAAAATGCATTATTAATCTTCTATGATAGGGCAATCAGTGACCCGATTAGATCATTTTATATTTTGGTTAATATAAGAATTCAGCGAAATTCTATCACATTTGCTCAATTTACGTCGCTCCTATTTCAGATAGCGTATTGGGCTATGCGGCATCCCAAAGCGCATGAAATGGCGAGTAAAATGCACTATTAAACTTCTAGGGTAGGGCGAACAGAGACCCGATTAGATCATTTTACATTAAGGATAATATAAGAATTCAGCGAAACTCTATCACATTTGTTCAATTTACGTCGCTCATATTTCAGATAGCGTATTGGACTAAGCGGCATCTCAAAGCGCATGAAATGACGAGTAAAATGCACTATTATGCTTCTAGGGTAGGGCAAACAGAGACCCGATTAGATCATTTTATATTACGGTTAATATAAGAATTCAGCGTAATTCTATCACATTTGTTCAACTTACGTCGCTCCTATTTCAGATAGCTCATTGGGCTAAGCGGCGACTCAAAGCGCATGAAATGACGAGTGAAGTGCACTATTAAACTTCTAGGGTAGGGCGAACAGAGACTCGATTAGATCATTTTACATTAATGTTAATATGAGAATTCACGGAAATTCTATCACATTTGTTCAATTTACGTCGCTCCTATTTCAGATAGCGTATTGGGCTAAGCGACATCTCAAAGCGCATGAAATGGCGAGTAAAAGGCACTATTAAACTTCTAGGGTAGGGCAAACAGAGACCCGATTAGATCATTTTATATTATGGTTAATTTAAGAATTCAGCAAAATTCTATCACATTTGTTCAATTTACGTCGCTCCTATTTCGGATAGCGTACTGGGCTAGGCGGCATCCTAAAGCGTGTGGAGTGGCGAGTAAAATGCACTATTAATCTTCTATGATAGGGCAATCAGAGACCCGATTAGATCATTTTATATTTTGGTTAATATAAGAATTCAGCGAAATTCTATCACATTTGTTCAATTTACGTCGCTCCTATTTCAGATAGCGTATTGGGCTACGCGACATCTCAAAGCGCATGAAATGGCGAGTAAAAGGCACTATTAAACTTCTAGGGTAGGGCAAACAGAGACCCGATTAGATCATTTTATATTTTGGTTAATATAAGAATTCAGCGAAATTCTATCACATTTGTACAATTTACGTCGCTCCTATTTGAGATAGCGTATTGGGCTAAGCGGCATCTCAAAGCGCATGAAATGGCGACTAAAACGCAATACTGAACTTCTAGGATAAGGCAAACGGAGACCCGATTAGATCATTTTATATTACGGTTAATATAAGAATTCACGGAAATTCTATCACATTTGCTCAATTTACGTCGCTCCTATTTCAGATAGCGTATTGGGCTATGCGGCATCCCAAAGCGCATGAAATGGCGAGTAAAAGGCACTATTAAACTTCTAGGGTAGGGCAAACAGAGACCCGATTAGATCATTTTATATTATGGTTAATTTAAGAATTCAGCAAAATTCTATCACATTTGTTCAATTTACGTCGCTCCTATTTCGGATAGCGTACTGGGCTAGGCGGCATCCTAAAGCGTGTGGAGTGGCGAGTAAAATGCACTATTAATCTTCTATGATAGGGCAATCAGAGACCCGATTAGATCATTTTATATTTTGGTTAATATAAGAATTCAGCGAAATTCTATCACATTTGTTCAATTTATGTCGCTCCTATTTCAGATAGCGTACTGGGCTGGGCGGCATCTTAAAGCGCGTGGAATGGCGACTAAAATGCACTATTAAACTTCTAGGCTAGGGCGAACAGAGACCCGATTAGATCATTTTACATTTTGGTTAATAAAAGAATTCAGCGAAATTCTATCACATTTGTTCAACTTACGTCGCACCTATTTCAGATAACGTATTGGGCTAACCGGCATCTCCATGGGCATGAAATGGCGAGTAAAATGCACTATTAAACTTCTAGGGTAAGGCAAACAGAGACCCGATTAGATCATCTAATATTATGGTTAATTTAAGAATTCAGCAAAATTCTATCACATTTGTTCAATTTACGTCGCTCCTATTTCAGATAGCGTACTGGGCTAGGCGGCAACTTAAAGCGCGTGGAATGGCGAGTAAAATGCACTATTAAACTTCTATGATAGGGCAATCAGTGACCCGATTAGAACATTTTATAATATAGTTAGTTTAAGAATTCAGCGAAATTCTATCACATTTGTTCCATTTACGTCGCTCCTATTTCAGATAGCGTATTCGGCTAAGCGGCATCTCAAAGCGCACGAAATGGCGAATAAAATGCACTATTAAACTTCTCGGCTAGGGCGAACAGAGACCCGATTAGATCATTTTACATGTTGGTTAATAAAAGAATTCAGCGAAATTCTATCACATTTGTTCAATTTACGTCGCTCCTATTTCAGATAGCGTATTGGGCTAAGCGGCATCTCAAAGCGCATGAAATGGCGAGTGAAATGCACTACTAGACTTCTATGGTAGGGCAATCAGAGACCCGTTTAGATCATTTTATATTTTGGTTAATATAAGATTTCAGGGAAATTCTATCACATTTGTTCAATTTACGTCGCTCCTATTTCAGATAGCGTATTGGGCTAAGCGGCATCTCAAAGCGCATGAAATGGCGAACAAAATGCACTATTAAACTTCTAGGCTAGGGCGAACAGAGACCAGATTAGATCATTTTATATTTTGGTTAATATAAGAATTCTGCGAAATTCTACCACATTTGTTCAATTTACGTCGCTCCTATTTCAGAAAGCTTATTGGGCTTAGCGGCATCTCAAAGCGCATGAAGTCACGAGTGAAATGCACTATTAAACTTCTAGGGTAGGGCAAACAGAGACCCGATTAGATCATTTTATATTATGGTTAATTTAAGAATTCAGCAAAATTCTATCACATTCGTTCAACTTACGTCGGTCCTATTTCAGATAGCGTATTGGGCTAAGCGGCATCTCAAAGCGCATGAAATGGCGAGTAAAATGCACTATTAAACCTCTAGCGTAGGGCAAACAGAGTCCCGATTAGATCATTTTATGTTATGGTTAATTTAAGAATTCAGCAAAATTCTATCACATTCGTTCAATTTACGTCGCTCCTATTTCAGATAGCGGTATTGGGCTAGGCGGCATCTCGAAGCGCATGAAATGGCGAGTAAAATGCTCTATTAAACTTCTAGGGTAGGACAAACAGAGACCCGATTAGATCATTTTATATTATGTTTAATTTAAGAATTCAGCGAAATTCTATCACAATTGTTCAATTTACGTCGCTCCTATTTCAGATAGCGTATTGGGCTAAGCGGCATTTCAAAGCGCATGAAATGGCGAGTAAAATGCACTATTAAACCTCTCTAGGATAAGGCAAACAGAGACCCGATAAGATCATTTTATTTTACGGTTAATATAAGAATTCGGCGTAATTCTATCACATTTGTTCAACTTACGTCGCTCCTATTTCAGATAGCGTATTGGGCTAAGCGGCATCTCAACGAGCATGAAATGGCGAGTAAAGTGCAATACTAAACTTCTAGGATAAGGCAAACAGAGACCCGATTAGATCATTTATGTTATGGTTAATTTAAGAATTCAGCAAAATTCTATCACATTAGTTCAATTTACGTCGCTCCTATTTCAGATAGCGTATTGGGCTAAGCGGCATCTCAACGCGCATGAAATGGCGAGTAAAGTGCAATACTAAACTTCTAGGATAAGGCAAACAGAGACCCCGATTAGATCATTTTATGTTATGGTTAATTTAAGAATTCAGCAAAATTCTATCACATTTGTTCAATTTACGTCGCTCCTATTTCAGATAGCGTACTGGGCTAGGCGGCAACTTAAAAGCGCGTGGAATGGCGAGTAAAATGCACTATTAAACTTCTATGATAGGGCAATCAGTGACCCGATTAGAACATTTTATAATATAGTTAGTTTAAGAATTCAGCGAAATTCTATCACATTTGTTCCATTTACGTCGCTCCTATTTCAGATAGCGTATTCGGCTAAGCGGCATCTCAAAGCGCACGAAATGGCGAATAAAATGCACTATTAAACTTCTCGGCTAGGGCGAACAGAGACCCGATTAGATCATTTTACATGTTGGTTAATAAAAGAATTCAGCGAAATTCTATCACATTTGTTCAATTTACGTCGCTCCTATTTCAGATAGCGTATTGGGCTAAGCGGCATCTCAAAGCGCATGAAATGGCGAGTGAAATGCACTACTAGACTTCTATGGTAGGGCAATCAGAGACCCGTTTAGATCATTTTATATTTTGGTTAATATAAGATTTCAGGGAAATTCTATCACATTTGTTCAATTTACGTCGCTCCTATTTCAGATAGCGTATTGGGCTAAGCGGCATCTCAAAGCGCATGAAATGGCGAACAAAATGCACTATTAAACTTCTAGGCTAGGGCGAACAGAGACCAGATTAGATCATTTTATATTTTGGTTAATATAAGAATTCTGCGAAATTCTACTACATTTGTTCAATTTACGTCGCTCCTATTTCAGATAGCTTATTGGGCTTAGCGGCATCTCAAAGCGCATGAAGTCACGAGTGAAATGCACTATTAAACTTCTAGGGTAGGGCAAACAGAGACCCGATTAGGTCATTTTATATTATGGTTAATTTAAGAATTCAGCAAAATTCTATCACATTCGTTCAACTTACGTCGGTCCTATTTCAGATAGCGTATTGGGCTAAGCGGCATCTCAAAGCGCATGAAATGGCGAGTAAAATGCACTATTAAACTTCTAGCGTAGGGCAAACAGAGTCCCGATTAGGTCATTTTATGTTATGGTTAATTTAAGAATTCAGCAAAATTCTATCACATTCGTTCAATTTACGTCGCTCCTATTTCAGATAGCGTATTGGGCTAGGCGGCATCTCGAAGCGCATGAAATGGCGAGTAAAATGCTCTATTAAACTTCTAGGGTAGGACAAACAGAGACCCGATTAGATCATTTTATATTATGTTTAATTTAAGAATTCAGCGAAATTCTATCACAATTGTTCAATTTACGTCGCTCCTATTTCAGATAGCGTATTGGGCTAAGCGGCATTTCAAAGCGCATGAAATGGCGAGTAAAATGCACTATTAAACTTCTAGGATAAGGCAAACAGAGACCCGATAAGATCATTTTATTTTACGGTTAATATAAGAATTCGGCGTAATTCTATCACATTTGTTCAACTTACGTCGCTCCTATTTCAGATAGCGTATTGGGCTAAGCGGCATCTCAACGAGCATGAAATGGCGAGTAAAGTGCAATACTAAACTTCTAGGATAAGGCAAACAGAGACCCGATTAGATCATTTTATGTTATGGTTAATTTAAGAATTCAGCAAAATTCTATCACATTAGTTCAATTTACGTCGCTCCTATTTCAGATAGCGTATTGGGCTAAGCGGCATCTCAACGCGCATGAAATGGCGAGTAAAGTGCAATACTAAACTTCTAGGATAAGGCAAACAGAGACCCGATTAGATCATTTTATGTTATGGTTAATTTAAGAATTCAGCAAAATTCTATCACATTTGTTCAATTTACGTCGCTCCTATTTCAGATAGCGTACTGGGCTAGGCGGCAACTTAAAGCGCGTGGAATGGCGAGTAAAATGCACTATTAAACTTCTAGAGTAAGGCGAACAGAGACCCGATTAGACCATTTTACATTATGGTTAATAAAAGAATTCAGCGAAATTCTATCACATTTGTTCAACTTACGCCGCTCCTATTTCAGATAGCGTATTGGGCTAAGCGGCATCTCAAAGCGCATGAAATGGCGAGTAAAATGCACTATTAAACTTCTAGGGTAGGGCAAACAGAGACCCGATTAGATCATTTTACATTATGGTTATAAAAGAATTCAGCGAAATTCTATCACATTTGTTCAACTTACGTCGCACCTATTTCAGATAACGTATTGGGCTAACCGGCATCTCCATGGGCATGAAATGGCGAGTAAAATGCACTATTAAACTTCTAGGGTAAGGCAAACAGAGACCCGATTAGATCATCTAATATTATGGTTAATTTAAGAATTCAGCAAAATTCTATCACATTTGTTCAATTTACGTCGCTCCTATTTCAGATAGCGTACTGGGCTAGGCGGCAACTTAAAGCGCGTGGAATGGCGAGTAAAATGCACTATTAAACTTCTATGATAGGGCAATCAGTGACGCGATTAGAACATTTTATAATATAGTTAGTTTAAGAATTCAGCGAAATTCTATCACATTTGTTCCATTTACGTCGCTCCTATTTCAGATAGCGTATTCGGCTATGCGGCATCTCAAAGCGCACGAAATGGCGAATAAAATGCACTATTAAACTTCTCGGCTAGGGCGAACAGAGACCCGATTAGATCATTTTACATGTTGGTTAATAAAAGAATTCAGCGAAATTCTATCACATTTGTTCAATTTTCGTCGCTGCTATTTCAGATACCATATTGGGCTAAGCGGCATCTCAAAGCGCATGAAATGACGAGTGAAATGCACTATTAAACTTCAAGGGTAGGGCGAACAGAGACCCGATTAGATCATTTTATATTTTGGTTAATATAAGAATTCAGCGAAATTCTATCACATTTGTGCAATTTACGTCGCTCCTATTTGAGATAGCGTATTGGGCTAAGCGGCATCTCAAAGCGCATGAAATGGCGACTAAAACGCAATACTAAACTTCTAGGATAAGGCAAACGGAGACCCGATTAGATCATTTTATATTACGGTTAATATAAGAATTCACGGAAATTCTATCACATTTGCTCAATTTACGTCGCTCCTATTTCAGATAGCGTATTGGGCTATGCGGCAACCCAAAGCGCATGAAATGGCGAGTAAAAGGCACTATTAAACTTCTAGGGTAGGGCAAACAGAGACCCGATTAGATCATTTTATATTATGGTTAATTTAAGAATTCAGCAAAATTCTATCACATTTGTTCAATTTACGTCGCTCCTATTTCGGATAGCGTACTGGGCTAGGCGGCATCCTAAAGCGTGTGGAGTGGCGAGTAAAATGCACTATTAATCTTCTATGATAGGGCAATGAGAGACCCGATTAGATCATTTTATATTTTGGTTAATATAAGAATTCAGCGAAATTCTATCACATTTGTTCAATTTATGTCGCTCCTATTTCAGATAGCGTACTGGGCTGGGCGGCATCTTAAAGCGCGTGGAATGGCGACTAAAATGCACTATTAAACTTCTAGGCTAGGGCGAACAGAGACCCGATTAGATCATTTTACATTTTGGTTAATAAAAGAATTCAGCGAAATTCTATCACATTTGTTCAATTTACGTCGCTCCTATTTCAGATAGCATATTGGGCTAAGCGGCATCTCAAGGCGCATGAAATGACGAGTGAAATGCACTACTAAACTTCTAGGCTAGGGCGAACAGAGACCCGATTAGATCATTTTATATTTTGGTTAATATAAGAATTCAGCGAAATTCTATCACATTTGTTCAACTTACGCCGCTCCTATTTCAGATAGCGTATTGGGCTAAGCGGCATCTCAAAGCGCATGAAATGGCGAGTAAAATGCACTATTAAACTTCTAGGGTAGGGCAAACAGAGACCCGATTAGATCATTTTACATTATGGTTATAAAAGAATTCAGCGAAATTCTATCACATTTGTTCAACTTACGTCGCACCTATTTCAGATAACGTATTGGGCTAACCGGCATCTCCATGGGCATGAAATGGCGAGTAAAATGCACTATTAAACTTCTAGGGTAAGGCAAACAGAGACCCGATTAGATCATCTAATATTATGGTTAATTTAAGAATTCAGCAAAATTCTATCACATTTGTTCAATTTACGTCGCTCCTATTTCGGATAGCGTACTGGGCTAGGCGGCATCCTAAAGCGTGTGGAGTGGCGAGTAAAATGCACTATTAATCTTCTATGATAGGGCAATCAGAGACCCGATTAGATCATTTTATATTTTGGTTAATATAAGAATTCAGCGAAATTCTATCACATTTGTTCAATTTATGTCGCTCCTATTTCAGATACCATATTGGGCTAAGCGGCATCTCAAAGCGCATGAAATGACGAGTGAAATGCACTATTAAACTTCAAGGGTAGGGCGAACAGAGACCCGATTAGATCATTTTATATTTTGGTTAATATAAGAATTCAGCGAAATTCTATCACATTTGTGCAATTTACGTCGCTCCTATTTGAGATAGCGTATTGGGCTAAGCGGCATCTCAAAGCGCATGAAATGGCGACTAAAACGCAACACTAAACTTCTAGGATAAGGCAAACGGAGACCCGATTAGATCATTTTATATTACGGTTAATATAAGAATTCACGGAAATTCTATCACATTTGCTCAATTTACGTCGCTCCTATTTCAGATAGCGTATTGGGCTATGCGGCAACCCAAAGCGCATGAAATGGCGAGTAAAAGGCACTATTAAACTTCTAGGGTAGGGCAAACAGAGACCCGATTAGATCATTTTATATTATGGTTAATTTAAGAATTCAGCAAAATTCTATCACATTTGTTCAATTTACGTCGCTCCTATTTCGGATAGCGTACTGGGCTAGGCGGCATCCTAAAGCGTGTGGAGTGGCGAGTAAAATGCACTATTAATCTTCTATGATAGGGCAATCAGAGACCCGATTAGATCATTTTATATTTTGGTTAATATAAGAATTCAGCGAAATTCTATCACATTTGTTCAATTTATGTCGCTCCTATTTCAGATAGCGTACTGGGCTGGGCGGCATCTTAAAGCGCGTGGAATGGCGACTAAAATGCACTATTAAACTTCTAGGCTAGGGCGAACAGAGACCCGATTAGATCATTTTACATTTTGGTTAATAAAAGAATTCAGCGAAATTCTATCACATTTGTTCAATTTACGTCGCTCCTATTTCAGATAGCATATTGGGCTAAGCGGCATCTCAAGGCGCATGAAATGACGAGTGAAATGCACTACTAAACTTCTAGGCTAGGGCGAACAGAGACCCGATTAGATCATTTTATATTTTGGTTAATATAAGAATTCAGCGAAATTCTATCACATTTGTTCAACTTACGCCGCTCCTATTTCAGATAGCGTATTGGGCCAAGCGGCATCTCAAAGCGCATGAAATGGCGAGTAAAATGCACTATTAAACTTCTAGGGTAGGGCAAACAGAGACCCGATTAGGTCATTTTATATTATGGTTAATTTAAGAATTCAGCAAAATTCTATCACATTCGTTCAACTTACGTCGGTCCTATTTCAGATAGCGTATTGGGCTAAGCGGCATCTCAAAGCGCATGAAATGGCGAGTAAAATGCACTATTAAACTTCTAGCGTAGGGCAAACAGAGTCCCGATTAGGTCATTTTATGTTATGGTTAATTTAAGAATTCAGCAAAATTCTATCACATTCGTTCAATTTACGTCGCTCCTATTTCAGATAGCGTATTGGGCTAGGCGGCATCTCGAAGCGCATGAAATGGCGAGTAAAATGCTCTATTAAACTTCTAGGGTAGGACAAACAGAGACCCGATTAGATCATTTTATATTATGTTTAATTTAAGAATTCAGCGAAATTCTATCACAATTGTTCAATTTACGTCGCTCCTATTTCAGATAGCGTATTGGGCTAAGCGGCATTTCAAAGCGCATGAAATGGCGAGTAAAATGCACTATTAAACTTCTAGGATAAGGCAAACAGAGACCCGATAAGATCATTTTATTTTACGGTTAATATAAGAATTCGGCGTAATTCTATCACATTTGTTCAACTTACGTCGCTCCTATTTCAGATAGCGTATTGGGCTAAGCGGCATCTCAACGAGCATGAAATGGCGAGTAAAGTGCAATACTAAACTTCTAGGATAAGGCAAACAGAGACCCGATTAGATCATTTTATGTTATGGTTAATTTAAGAATTCAGCAAAATTCTATCACATTAGTTCAATTTACGTCGCTCCTATTTCAGATAGCGTATTGGGCTAAGCGGCATCTCAACGCGCATGAAATGGCGAGTAAAGTGCAATACTAAACTTCTAGGATAAGGCAAACAGAGACCCGATTAGATCATTTTATGTTATGGTTAATTTAAGAATTCAGCAAAATTCTATCACATTTGTTCAATTTACGTCGCTCCTATTTCAGATAGCGTACTGGGCTAGGCGGCAACTTAAAGCGCGTGGAATGGCGAGTAAAATGCACTATTAAACTTCTAGAGTAAGGCGAACAGAGACCCGATTAGACCATTTTACATTATGGTTAATAAAAGAATTCAGCGAAATTCTATCACATTTGTTCAACTTACGCCGCTCCTATTTCAGATAGCGTATTGGGCTAAGCGGCATCTCAAAGCGCATGAAATGGCGAGTAAAATGCACTATTAAACTTCTAGGGTAGGGCAAACAGAGACCCGATTAGATCATTTTACATTATGGTTATAAAAGAATTCAGCGAAATTCTATCACATTTGTTCAACTTACGTCGCACCTATTTCAGATAACGTATTGGGCTAACCGGCATCTCCATGGGCATGAAATGGCGAGTAAAATGCACTATTAAACTTCTAGGGTAAGGCAAACAGAGACCCGATTAGATCATCTAATATTATGGTTAATTTAAGAATTCAGCAAAATTCTATCACATTTGTTCAATTTACGTCGCTCCTATTTCAGATAGCGTACTGGGCTAGGCGGCAACTTAAAGCGCGTGGAATGGCGAGTAAAATGCACTATTAAACTTCTATGATAGGGCAATCAGTGACGCGATTAGAACATTTTATAATATAGTTAGTTTAAGAATTCAGCGAAATTCTATCACATTTGTTCCATTTACGTCGCTCCTATTTCAGATAGCGTATTCGGCTAAGCGGCATCTCAAAGCGCACGAAATGGCGAATAAAATGCACTATTAAACTTCTCGGCTAGGGCGAACAGAGACCCGATTAGATCATTTTACATGTTGGTTAATAAAAGAATTCAGCGAAATTCTATCACATTTGTTCAATTTACGTCGCTCCTATTTCAGATACCATATTGGGCTAAGCGGCATCTCAAAGCGCATGAAATGACGAGTGAAATGCACTATTAAACTTCAAGGGTAGGGCGAACAGAGACCCGATTAGATCATTTTATATTTTGGTTAATATAAGAATTCAGCGAAATTCTATCACATTTGTGCAATTTACGTCGCTCCTATTTGAGATAGCGTATTGGGCTAAGCGGCATCTCAAAGCGCATGAAATGGCGACTAAAACGCAATACTAAACTTCTAGGATAAGGCAAACGGAGACCCGATTAGATCATTTTATATTACGGTTAATATAAGAATTCACGGAAATTCTATCACATTTGCTCAATTTACGTCGCTCCTATTTCAGATAGCGTATTGGGCTATGCGGCATCCCAAAGCGCATGAAATGGCGAGTAAAAGGCACTATTAAACTTCTAGGGTAGGGCAAACAGAGACCCGATTAGATCATTTTATATTATGGTTAATTTAAGAATTCAGCAAAATTCTATCACATTTGTTCAATTTACGTCGCTCCTATTTCGGATAGCGTACTGGGCTAGGCGGCATCCTAAAGCGTGTGGAGTGGCGAGTAAAATGCACTATTAATCTTCTATGATAGGGCAATCAGAGACCCGATTAGATCATTTTATATTTTGGTTAATATAAGAATTCAGCGAAATTCTATCACATTTGTTCAATTTATGTCGCTCCTATTTCAGATAGCGTACTGGGCTGGGCGGCATCTTAAAGCGCGTGGAATGGCGACTAAAATGCACTATTAAACTTCTAGGCTAGGGCGAACAAAGACCCGATTAGATCATTTTACATTTTGGTTAATAAAAGAATTCAGCGAAATTCTATCACATTTGTTCAATTTACGTCGCTCCTATTTCAGATAGCATATTGGGCTAAGCGGCATCTCAAGGCGCATGAAATGACGAGTGAAATGCACTACTAAACTTCTAGGCTAGGGCGAACAGAGACCCGATTAGATCATTTTATATTTTGGTTAATATAAGAATTCAGCGAAATTCTATCACATTTGTTCAACTTACGCCGCTCCTATTTCAGATAGCGTATTGGGCTAAGCGGCATCTCAAAGCGCATGAAATGGCGAGTAAAATGCACTATTAAACTTCTAGGGTAGGGCAAACAGAGACCCGATTAGATCATTTTACATTATGGTTATAAAAGAATTCAGCGAAATTCTATCACATTTGTTCAACTTACGTCGCACCTATTTCAGATAACGTATTGGGCTAACCGGCATCTCCATGGGCATGAAATGGCGAGTAAAATGCACTATTAAACTTCTAGGGTAAGGCAAACAGAGACCCGATTAGATCATCTAATATTATGGTTAATTTAAGAATTCAGCAAAATTCTATCACATTTGTTCAATTTACGTCGCTCCTATTTCGGATAGCGTACTGGGCTAGGCGGCATCCTAAAGCGTGTGGAGTGGCGAGTAAAATGCACTATTAATCTTCTATGATAGGGCAATCAGAGACCCGATTAGATCATTTTATATTTTGGTTAATATAAGAATTCAGCGAAATTCTATCACATTTGTTCAATTTATGTCGCTCCTATTTCAGATACCATATTGGGCTAAGCGGCATCTCAAAGCGCATGAAATGACGAGTGAAATGCACTATTAAACTTCAAGGGTAGGGCGAACAGAGACCCGATTAGATCATTTTATATTTTGGTTAATATAAGAATTCAGCGAAATTCTATCACATTTGTGCAATTTACGTCGCTCCTATTTGAGATAGCGTATTGGGCTAAGCGGCATCTCAAAGCGCATGAAATGGCGAGTAAAACGCAATACTAAACTTCTAGGATAAGGCAAACGGAGACCCGATTAGATCATTTTATATTACGGTTAATATAAGAATTCACGGAAATTCTATCACATTTGCTCAATTTACGTCGCTCCTATTTCAGATAGCGTATTGGGCTATGCGGCAACCCAAAGCGCATGAAATGGCGAGTAAAAGGCACTATTAAACTTCTAGGGTAGGGCAAACAGAGACCCGATTAGATCATTTTATATTATGGTTAATTTAAGAATTCAGCAAAATTCTATCACATTTGTTCAATTTACGTCGCTCCTATTTCGGATAGCGTACTGGGCTAGGCGGCATCCTAAAGCGTGTGGAGTGGCGAGTAAAATGCACTATTAATCTTCTATGATAGGGCAATCAGAGACCCGATTAGATCATTTTATATTTTGGTTAATATAAGAATTCAGCGAAATTCTATCACATTTGTTCAATTTATGTCGCTCCTATTTCAGATAGCGTACTGGGCTGGGCGGCATCTTAAAGCGCGTGGAATGGCGACTAAAATGCACTATTAAACTTCTAGGCTAGGGCGAACAGAGACCCGATTAGATCATTTTACATTTTGGTTAATAAAAGGATTCAGCGAAATTCTATCACATTTGTTCAATTTACGTCGCTCCTATTTCAGATAGCATATTGGGCTAAGCGGCATCTCAAGGCGCATGAAATGACGAGTGAAATGCACTACTAAACTTCTAGGCTAGGGCGAACAGAGACCCGATTAGATCATTTTATATTTTGGTTAATATAAGAATTCAGCGAAATTCTATCACATTTGTTCAACTTACGCCGCTCCTATTTCAGATAGCGTATTGGGCTAAGCGGCATCTCAAAGCGCATGAAATGGCGAGTAAAATGCACTATTAAACTTCTAGGGTAGGGCAAACAGAGACCCGATTAGATCATTTTACATTATGGTTATAAAAGAATTCAGCGAAATTCTATCACATTTGTTCAACTTACGTCGCACCTATTTCAGATAACGTATTGGGCTAACCGGCATCTCCATGGGCATGAAATGGCGAGTAAAATGCACTATTAAACTTCTAGGGGAAGGCAAACAGAGACCCGATTAGATCATCTAATATTATGGTTAATTTAAGAATTCAGCAAAATTCTATCACATTTGTTCAATTTACGTCGCTCCTATTTCAGATAGCGTACTGGGCTAGGCGGCAACTTAAAGCGCGTGGAATGGCGAGTATAATGCACTATTAAACTTCTATGATAGGGCAATCAGTGCCCCGATTAGAACATTTTATAATATAGTTAGTTTAAGAATTCAGCGAAATTCTATCACATTTGTTCCATTTACGTCGCTCCTATTTCAGATAGCGTATTCGGCTAAGCGGCATCTCAAAGCGCACGAAATGGCGAATAAAATGCTCTATTAAACTTCTCGGCTAGGGCGAACAGAGACCCGATTAGATCATTTTACATGTTGGTTAATAAAAGAATTCAGCGAAATTCTATCACATTTGTTCAATTTACGTCGCTCCTATTTCAGATACCATATTGGGCTAAGCGGCATCTCAAAGCGCATGAAATGACGAGTGAAATGCACTATTAAACTTCAAGGGTAGGGCGAACAGAGACCCGAGTAGATCTTTTATATGATGGTTAATTTAAGAATTCAGCGAAAATCTATCACATTTGTTCAATTTACGTCGCTCCTATTTCAGATAGCGTATTGGGCAAAGCGGCCTCTCAAAGCGCATGAAATGGCGAGTAAAATGCGCTATTAAACTTCTAGGATAAGGCAAACAGAGACCCGATAAGATCATTTTATATTACGGTTAATATAACAATGCAGCGTAATTCTATCACATTTGTTCAACTTACGTCGCTCCTATTTCAGATAGCGTAGTGGGCTAGGGGGCATCTCAAAGCGCATGAAATGGCGAGTGAAATGCACTATTAGACTTCTATGGTAGGGCGAACAGAGACCCGATTAGATCATTTTACATTAAGGTTAATATAAGAATTCACGGAAATTCTATCACATTTGTTCAATTTACGTCGCTCCTATTTCACATAGCGTATTGGGCTATGCGGCATCTCAAAGCGCATAAAATGTCGAGTAAAATGCGCTATTAAACTTCTAGGATAAGGCAAACGGAGACCCGATAAGATCATTTTATATTACGGTTAATATAACAATGCAGCGTAATTCTATCACATTTGTTCAACTTACGTCGCTCCTATTTCAGATAGCGTAGTGGGCTAGGGGGCATCTCAAAGCGCATGAAATGGCGAGTGAAATGCACTATTAGACTTCTATGGTAGGGCGAACAGAGACCCGATTAGATCATTTTATATTTTGGTTTATTTAAGAATTCAGGGAAATTCTATCACATTTGTTCAATTTACGTCGCTCCTATTTCAGATAGCGTATTGGGCTAAGCGGCATCTCAAAGCGCATGAAATGGCGAGTAAAATGCGCTATTAAACTTCTAGGATAAGGCAAACAGAGACCCGATAAGATCATTTTATGTTACGGTTAATATAAGAATGCAGCGTAATTCTATCACATTTGTTCAACTTACGTCGCTCCTATTTCAGATAGCGTACTGGGCTAGGCGCATCTCAAAGCGCATGAAATGGCGAGTGAAATGCACTATTAGACTTCTATGGTAGGGCGAACAGAGACCCGATTAGATCATTTTACATTAAGGTTAATATAAGAATTCACGGAAATTCTATCACATTTGTTCAATTTACGTCGCTCCTATTTCACATAGCGTATTGGGCTATGCGGCATCTCAAAGCGCATAAAATGACGAGTAAAATGCACTATTAGACTTCTATGGTACGGCGAACAGAGTCCCGATTCGATCATTTTATATTATGGTTAATTTAAGAATTCAGCGAAATTCTATCACATTTGTTCAACATACGTCGCTCCTATTTCAGATAGCGTATTGGGCTAAGCGGCATCTCAAAGCGCATGAAATGGCGAGTAAAATGCACTATTAAACTTCTATGATAGGGCAATCAGTGACCCGATTATATCACTTTATATTATAGTTAATTAAAGAATTCAGCGAAATTCTATCACATTTGTTCAATTTACATCGCTCCTATTTCAGATAGCGTATTGGGCTAAGCGGCATCTCAAAGCGCATGAAATGACGAGTGAAATGCACTATTAAACTTCTAGGGTAAGGGAAAGAGAGTCCCGATTAGATCATTTCATATTACGGTTAGTATAAGAATTCAGCAAAATTCTGTCACATTTGTTCAATTTACGTTGCTCCTATTTCTGATATCGTACTGGGCTTGGAGGAATCTTAAAGCGCGTGGAATGACGAGTGAAGTGCACTATTAAACTTCTAGGGTAGGGCAAACAGAGACCCAATTAGATCATTTTATATTACCGTTAATTTAAGAATTCAACAAAATTCTATCACATTTGTTCAATTTACGTCGCTCCTATTTCAGATAGCGTACGGGGCTAGGCGGCATCTTAAAGCGCGTGTAATGGCGAGTAAAATGCACTATTAAACTTCTATGATAGGGCAATCAGGGACCCGATCAGACCATTTTATATTTTGGTTAATGATAGAATTCCAGGAAATTCTATCACATTTGTTCAATTTACGTCGCTCCTATTTCAGATAGCGTATTGGGCTAAGCGGAATCTCAAAGCGCATGAAATGACGAGTAAAATGCACTATTAAACTTCTCGGGTAAAGCAAACAGAGACCCGATTAGATAATTTTATATTACGGTTAATATAAGAATACAGCGTAATTCTATCACATTTGTTCAGCCTACGTCGCTCCTATTTCAGATAGCGTATTGGGCTAAGCGGCATCTCAAAGCGCATGAAATGACGAGTGAAGTGCACTATTAAACTTCTAGGGTAAGGGAAAGAGAGACCCGATTAGATCATTTTACATTAAGGTTAATATAAGAATTCAGGGAAATTCTATCACATTTTTTCAATTTACGTCGCTCCTATATCAGATAGCATATTGGGCTACGCGGCATCTCAAAGCGCATGAAATGGCGAATAAAATGCACTATTAAACTTGTAGGCTAGGGCGAACAGAGACCCGATTAGATCATTTTACATTATGGTTAATAAAAGAATTCAGCGAAATTCTATCACATTTGTTCAACATACGTCGCTCCTATTTCAGATAGCGTATTGGGCTAAGCGGCATCTCAAAGCGCATGAAATGGCGAGTAAAATGCACTATTAAACTTCTATGATAGGGCAATCAGTGACCCGATTATATCACTTTATATTATAGTTAATTAAAGAATTCAGCGAAATTCTATCACATTTGTTCAATTTACATCGCTCCTATTTCAGATAGCGTATTGGGCTAAGCGGCATCTCAAAGCGCAGGAAATGACGAGTGAAATGCACTATTAAACTTCTAGGGTAAGGGAAAGAGAGTCCCGATTAGATCATTTCATATTACGGTTAGTATAAGAATTCAGCAAAATTCTGTCACATTTGTTCAATTTACGTTGCTCCTATTTCTGATATCGTAC
>CAKAJE020001929.1:0-39774 GCA_916610135.2 Macropis europaea
TGGGCTAGGCGGCATCTTAAAGCACGTGGAATGGCGAGTAAAATGAACTACTAATCTTCTATGATAGGGCAATCAGAGACCCGATTAGATCATTTTACATTATGGTTAATAAAAGAATTAAGCGAAATTCTATCACATTTGTTCAATTTACGTCGCTCCTATTACAGATAGCTTATTGGGCTTAGAGGCATCTCAAAGCGCATGAAATGACGAGTGAAATGCACTATTAAACTTCTAGGCTAGGGCAAACAGAGACCCGATTAGATCATTTTATATTACGGTTAATATAAGAATGCAGCGTGATTCTATCACATTTGTTCAATTTACGTCGCTCCTATTTCAGATAGCGTATTGGGTTAAGCGGCATCTCAAAGCGTGTGGAATGGTGAGTAAAATGCACTATTAACCTTCTATGATAGGGCAATCAGAGACCTGACTAGATCATTTTATACTTTGGTTAATATAAGAATTCATCGAAATTCTATCACATTTGTTCAATTTACGTCGCTCCTATTTCAGATAGCGGATTGGGCTAAGCGGCATCTCAAAGCGCATGAAATGACGAGTGACATGCACTATTAAACTTCTAGGGTAGGGCGAACAGAGACCCGATTAGATCATTTTACATTAAGGTTAATATAAGTATTCAGCGAGATTCTATCACACTTGTTCAATTTGCGTCGCTTCTATTTCAGACAGCGTACTGGGCTAGGCGGCATCTTAAGGCGCGTGGAATGGCGAGTGAAATGCACTATTAAACTTCTATGATAGGGCAATCAGAGACCCGATTAGATCATTTTATATTTTGGTTAATACAAGGATTCAGCGAAATTCTATCACATTTGTTCAATTTACGTCGCTCCTATTTCATATAGCTAATTGCGCTATGCGGCATCTCAAAGCGCATGCAATTACGAGTGAAATGCACTATTAAACTTCTAGGGTAGGGCGAACAGAGACCCGAATAGATCATTTTACATTAAGGGTAATATAAGAATTCAGCGAAATTCTATCACATTTGTTCAATTTACGTCTTTGATATTTCAGATAGCGTACTGGGCTAAGCGGCATCTCAAAGCGCATGAAATGGCGAGTATAATGCACTATTAAACTTCTAGGATAAGGCAAACAGAGACCCGATTAGATCATTTTATATTACGGTTAATATAAGAATGCAGCGTAATTCTATCACATTTGTTCAACTTATATCGCTCCAATTTCAGATAGCGTATTAGGCTAAGCGGCATCTCAAAGCGCATGAAATGACGAGTAAAACGCACTATTAAAGTTCTAGGGTAGGGCAAGCAGAGACCCGATTAGATCATTTTATATTATGGTTAATTTAAGAATTCAGCAAAATTCTATCACATTCGTTCAATTTAGGTCGCTCCTATTTCAGATAGCGTATTGGGCTAAGCGGCATCTCAAAGCGCATGAAATGGCGAGTGAAATGCACTATAAGACTTCTATGGTAGGGCGAACAGAGACCAGATTAGATCATTTTACATTCTGGTTAATAAAATAATTCAGCGAAATTCTATCACATTTGTTCAACTTTCGTCGCTCCTATTTCAGATAGCGTATTGAGCTAAGCGGCATCTCGAAGCGCATGAAATGGCGAGTATAATGCACTATTAAACTTCTAGGATAAGGCAAACAGAGACCCGATTAGATCATTTTATATTACGGTTAATATAAGAATGCAGCGTAATTCTATCACATTTGTTCAACTTATATCGCTCCAATTTCAGGTAGCGTATTAGGCTAAGCGGCATCTCAAAGCGCATGAAATGACGAGTAAAACGCACTATTAAAGTTCTAGGGTAGGGCAAACAGAGACCCGATTAGATCATTTTATATTTTGGTTAATATAAGAATTCAGCGAAATTCTATCACATTTGTTCAATTTACGTCGCTCATATTTCAGATAGCGTATTGCACAAAGCGGCATCTCAAAGCGCATGAAATGGCGAGTAAAATGCACTATTAAACTTCTAGGGTAGGACCAACAGAGACCCGATTAAATCATTTTATATTATAGTTAATTTAAGAATTCAGCCAAATTCTATCACATTTGTTCAATTTACGTCGCTCCTATTTCAGATAGCGCATTAGGCTAAGCGGTATCTCAAAGCGCATGAAATGGCGAGTAAAATGCAATACTAAACTTCTAGGATAAGGCAAACAGAGACCCGATTAGATCATTTTATATTACGGTTAATATAAGAACTCAGCGTAATTCTATCACATTTGTTCAACTTACGTCGCTCCTAATTTAGATAGCGTACTGGGCTAGGCGGCATCTTAAAGCGCGTGGAATGGCGAGTAAAATGCACTGCTAAACTTCTATGATAGGGCAATCAGAGACCGTATTAGATCATTTTATATTTTGTTTAATATAAGATTTCAGGGAAATTCTATCACATTTGTTCAATTTACGTCGCTCCTATTTCAGATAGCGTATTGGGCTAAGCGGCATCACAAAGCGCATGAAGTGGCGAGTGAAATGCACTATTAAACTTCTAGGGTAGGGCGAACAGAGACACGATTAGATCATTTTACATTATGGTTAATGTAAGAATTCAGCGTAATTCTATCACATTTGTTCATCTTACGTGGCTCCTATTTCAGATAGCGTACTGGGCTAGGCGGCATCTTAAAGCGCGTGGAATGGCGAGTAAAATGCACTACTAATCTTCTATGATAGGGCAATCAGAGACCCGATTAGATCATTTTATATTTTGATTAATATAAGATTTCAGGGAAATTCTATCACACTTGTTCAATTTGCGTCGCTCCTATTTCAGATAGCGTATTGGGCTAAGCGGGATCTCAAAGCGCATGAAATGGCGACTAAAATGCACTGTTAAACTTCTAGGCTAGGGCGAACAGAGACCCGATTAGATCATTTTACATTAAGGTTAATATAAGAATTCACGGAAATTCTATCACATTTGTTCAACTTACGTCGCTCCTATTTCAGATAGCGTATTAGGCTATGCGGCATCTCAAAGCGCATAAAGTGACGAGTGAAATGCACTATTAAACTTCTAGGGTGGGGCAAGCAGAGACCCGATTAGATCATTTTATATTATGGTTAATTTAAGAATTCAGCAAAATTCTATCACATTCGTTCAATTTAGGTCGCTCCTATTTCAGATAGCGTACTGGGATAGGCGGCATCTTAAAGCGCGTGGAATGCCGAGTAAAATCCACTATTAAACTTCTAGGGTAGGGCGAACAGAGACCCGAATAGATCATTTTACATTATGGTTCTTAAAAGAATTCAGCGAAATTCCATCACATTTGTTCAACGTACGTCGCTCCTATTTCAGATAGCGTATTGGGATAAGCGGCATCGAAAAGCGCATGAAATGGCGAGTAAAATGCACAATTAAACTACTAGGGTAGGGCAAACAGAAACCCGATTAGATCATTTTATATTGTGGTTAATTTAAGAATTCAGCAAAATTCTATCACATTTGTTCAATTTACGTCGCTCCTATTTCAGATAGCGTATTGGGCTAAGCGGCATCTCAAAGCGCATGAAATGGCCAGTAAAATGCACTATTAAACTTCTATGATAAGGCAAACAGAGCCCCGATAAGATCATTTTATATTACGGTTAATATAAGAATGCGGCGTAATTCTTTCACATTTGTTCAATTTACGTCGCTGCTATTCCAGGTAGCTTATTGTGCTTAGCGGCATCTCAAAGCGCATGAAATGACGAGTGAAATGCACTATTAAACTTCTAGGGTAGGGCAAACAGAGACCCGATTAGATCATTTTATATTAAGGTTACTTTAAGAATTCAGCGAATTTCTATCATATTTGTTCAATTTACGTCGCTCCTATTTCAAATAGCTTATTGGGCGAAGCGGAGTCTCAGAGCGCATGAAATGACGAGTGAAATGCACAATTAAACTACTAGGGTAGGGCAAACAGAGACCCGATTAGATCATTTTATATTACGGTTAATATAAGAATTCAGCGTAATTCTATCACATTTGTTCAACTTACGTCGCTCCTATTTCAGATAGCGTACTGGGCTAGGCGGCATCTTAAAGCGCGTGGAATGGCGAGTAAAATGCACTACTAATCTTCTATGATAGGGCAATCAGAGACCCGATTAGATCATTTTATATTTTGATTAATATAAGATTTCAGGGAAATTCTATCACACTTGTTCAATTTGCGTCGCTCCTATTTCAGATAGCGTATTGGGCTAAGCGGGATCTCAAAGCGCATGAAATGGCGAGCAAAATGCACTATTAAACTACTAGGGTAGGGCAAACAGAGACCCGATTAGATCATTTTATATTATGATTAATATAAGAATTCAGCATAATTCTATCACATTTGTTCATCTTACGTCGCTCCTATTTCCGATAGCTTATTGGGCTTAGCGGCATCTCAAAGCGCATAAAGTGACGAGTGAAATGCACTATTAAACTTCTAGGGTAGGGCAAACAGAGACCCGATTAGACCATTTTATATTATGGTTAATTTAAGAATTCAGCAAAATTCTAACACATTTGTTCAACTTACGTCGCTCCTATTTCAGATAGCGTACTGGGCTAGGCGGCACCTTAAAGCGCGTGGGATGACGAGTGAAATGCACTACTAAACTTCTATGATAGGGCAATCAGAGACCCGATTAGATCATTTTATATTTTGTTTAATATAAGATTTCACGGAAATTCTATCACATTTGTTCAATTTACGTCGCTCCTATTTCAGATAGCTTATTGGGCTAAGCGGCATGTCAAGGCGCATGAAATGACGAGTGAAATGCACTGTTGAACTTCTATGATTGGGCCATCAGAGACCCGATTAGATCATTTTATATTTTGTTTAATATAAGATTTCAGGGAAATTCTATCACATTTGTTCAATTTACGTCGCTCCTATTTCAGATAGCTTATTAGGCTAAGCGGCATCTGAAGGCGCATGAAATGGCGAGTAAAATGCACTATTAAACTTCTATGATAGGGCAATCAGAGACCCGATTAGATCATATTATGTTTTGGTTAATATAAGAATTCAACGGAATTCTATCACATTTGTTCAATTTACGTCGCTTCTATTACAGATAGCTTATTGGGCTTAGCGGCATCTCAAAGCGCATGAAATGACGTGTGAAATGCACTATTAAACTTCTAGGGTAGGGCAAACAGAGACCCGATTAGGTCATTTTATATTATCGTTAATTTAAGAATTCAGCAAAATTCTATCACATTTGTTCAATTTACGTCGCTCCTATTACAGATAGCTTATTGGGCTCAGCGGCATATCAAAGCGCATGAAATGACGAGTGAAATGCACTATTAAACTTCTAGGCTAGAGCGAACAGAGACCCGATTAGATCATTTTACATTAAGGTGAATATAAGACTGCAGCGTAATTCTGTCACATTTGTTCAACTTACGTCGCTCCTATTTCAGATAGCGTACTGGGATAGGCGGCATCTTAAAGCGCGTGGAATGCCGAGTAAAATCCACTATTAAACTTCTAGGCTAGGGCGAACAGAGACCAGATTAGATCATTTTACATTCTGGTTAATAAAATAATTCAGCGAAATTGTATCACATTTGTTCAACTTTCGTCGCTCATATTTCAGATAGCGTATTGGGCTAAGCGGCATCTCAAAGCGCATGCAATGGCGAGTAAAATGCACTATTAAACTTCTAGGGTAGGGCAATCAGTGACCCGATTAGATCATTTTATATTATAGTTAATTTAAGAATTCAGCGAAATTCTATCACATTTGTTCAACTTACGTCGCTCCTAATTTAGATAGCGTACTGGGCTAGGCAGCATCTTAAAGCGCGTGGAATGGCGAGTAAAATGCACTGCTAAACTTCTATGATAGGGCAATCAGAGACCCGATTAGATCATTGTATATTTTGTTTAATATAAGATTTCAGGGAAATTCTATCACATTTGTTCAATTTACGTCGCTCCTATTTCAGATAGCGTATTGGGCTAAGCGGCATCTCAAGGCGCATGAAATGGCGAATAAAATGCGCTATTAAACTTCTAGGCTAGGGCGAACAGAGACCCGATTAGATCATTTTACATTATGGTTCTTAAAAGAATTTAGCGAAATTCTATCACATTTGTTCAATTTACGTCGCTCCTATTCCAGATAGCTCATTGGGCGAAGCGGCGTCTCAAAGCGCATGAAATGACGAGTGAAATGCACAATTAAACTACTAGGGTAGGGCAAACAGAGACCCGATTAGATCATTTTATGTTATGGTTAATTTAAGAATTCAGCGAAATTCTATCACATTTGTTCAACTTACGTCGCTCCTATTTCAAATAGCGTATTGAGCTAAGCGGCATCTCAAAGCGCATGAAATGGCGAGCAAAATGCACTATTAAATTTCTAGGGTAGAGCAAACAGAGACCCGATTAGATCATTTTGTACTATGGTTAATTTAAGAATTCAGCAAAATTCTATCACAGTTGTTCAATTTACGTTGCTCCTATTGCAGATAGCGAACTGGGCTATGCGGCATCTTAAAGCGTTCGGAATGGCGAGTAAAATGCACTATTTAACTTCTATCCTAGGGCAATCAGAGACCCGATTAGATCATTTTATATTTTGGTTAATATAAGAATTCAGTGAAATTCTATCACATTTGTTCAATTTACGTCGCTCCTATTTCAGATAGCTTATTGGGCAAAGCGGCATCTCAAAGCGTTTGAAATGGCGAATAAAATGCACTATTAAAGTTCTAGGCTCGGGCGAACAGAGATCCGATTAGATCATTGTACATTATGGTTAATAAAAGAATTCAGCGAAATTCTATCACATTTGTTCAATTTACGTCGCTCCTATTTCAGATAGCGTATTCGGATAAGCGGCATCTCAAAGCGCATGAAATGGCGAGTAAAATGCACTATTAAACTTCTAGGATAAGGTAAACAGAGACCCGATTAGATCACTTTATATTATGGTTAATTTAAGAATTCAGCAAAATTCTATCACATTTGCTCAATTTACGTCGCTCCTATTTCAGATAGCATACTGGGCTAGGCGGCATCTTAAAGCGCGTGGAATGGCGAGTAAAATGCACTACTAAACTTCTATGATAGGGCAATCAGAGACCCGATTAGATCATTTTACATTAAGGTTAATATAAGGATTCACGGAAATTCTATCACATTTGTTCAATTTACGTCGCTCCTATTTCAGATAGCGTACTGGGCTAGGCGGCATATTAAAGCGCGTGGAATGGCGAGTAAAATGCACTATTAAACTTCTATGCCAGGGCAATCAGAGACCCGATTAGATCATTTTATATTTTGGTTAATATAAGAATTCAGTGAAATTCTATCACATTTGTTCAATTTACGTCGCTCCTATTTCAGATAGCTTATTGGGCTATGCGGCATCTCAAAGCGCATGAAATGGCGAGTAAAATGCACTATTAAACTTCTATGGTAGGGCGAACAGAGACCCGATTAGTTCATTTTACGTTAAGGTTAATATAAGGATTCACGAAAATCTTATCACATTTGTTCAATTTACGTCGCTCCTATTTCAGACAGCGTATTGGGCTATGCGGCATCTCAAAGCGCATGAAATGGCGAGTAAAATGCACTATTAAACTTCTAGGGTAGGGCAAACAGAGACCCGATGAGATCATTTTATATTATGGTTAATTTAAGAATTCAGCGAAATTCTATCACATTTGTTCAATTTACGTCGCTCCTATTTCAGATAGCGTATTGGGCGAAGCGGCCTCTCAAAGCGCATGAAATGGCGAGTAAAATGAGCTATTAAACTTTTAGGATAAGGCAAACGGAGACCCGATTAGTTCATTTTATATTACGGTTAATATAAGAATTCAGCGTAATTCTATCACATTTGTTCATCTTACGTCGCTCCTATTTCAGATAGCCTACTGGGCTAGGCGGCATCTTAAAGCGCGTGGAAGGGCGAGTAAAATGCACTATTAACCTTCTATGATAGGGCAATCAGAGACTATATTAGATCATTTTATACTTTGTTTAATATAAGAATTCAGCGGAATTCTATCACATTTGTTCAATTTAGGTCGCTCCTATTTCAGATAGCGTATTGGGCTAAGCGGCATCTCAAAGCGCATGAAATGACCAGTGAAATGCACTATTCACTTCCAGGGTAGGGCAAACAGGGACCCGGTTAGATCATTTTATATTATGGTTAATATAAGAATTCAGTGAAATTCTATCACATTTGTTCAATTTACGTCGCTCCTATTTCAGATATCGTATTGGGCTATGCGGCATCTTAACGCGCTCGGAATGGCGAGTAAAATTCACTATTAAACTTCTATGCCAGGGCAATCAGAGACCCGATTAGATCATTTTATATTTTGGTTAATATAAGAATTCAGTGAAATTCTATCACATTTGTTCAATTTACGTCGCTCCTATTTCAGATAGCGTATTGGGCAAAGCGGCATTCAAGGCGTATGAAATGGCGAATAAAATGCACTATTAAAGTTCTAGGATAGGGCAGACAGAGACCCGATTAGATCATTTTATATTATGGTTAATTTAAGAATTGAGCGAAATTCTATCACATTCGTTCAATTTACGTCGCTCCTATTTCAGATAGCGTATTGGGCAAAGCGGCATCTCAAAGCGCATGAAATGACGAGTAAAATGCACCATTAAACTTCTAGGGTAGGGCAAGCAGAGACCCGATTAGATCATTTTATATTATGGTTAATTTAAGAATTCAGCAAAATTCTATCACATTCGTTCAATTTAGGTCGCTCCTATTTCAGATAGCGTATTGGGCTAAGCGGCATCTCAAAGCGCATGAAATGGCGAGTGAAATGCACTACTAAACTTCTATGATAGGGCAATCAGAGACCCGATTAGATAATTTTATATTATGGTTAATTTAAGAATTCAGCGAAATTCGATCACATTTGTTCAATTTACGTCGCTCCTATTTCAGATAGCGTACTGGGCTAAGCGGCATCTCACAGCGCATGAAATGGCGAGTATAATGCACTATTAAACTTCTAGGATAAGGCAAACAGAGACCCGATTAGATCATTTTATAATACGGTTAATATAAGAATGCAGCGAAATTCTATCACATTTGTTCAACTTTCGTCGCTCCTATTTCAGATAGCCTACATGGCTAGGCGGCATCTTAAAGCGCGTGGAATGGTGAGTAAAATGCACTACTAATCTTCTATAATAGGGCAATCAGAGACCCGATTATATCATTTTACATTATGGTTAATAAAAGAATTAAGCGAAATTCTATCACATTTGTTCAATTTACGTCGCTCCTATTTCAGATAGCGTACTGGGCTAGGCGGCATATTAAAGCACGTGGAATGGCGAGTAAAATGCACTATTTAACTTCTATGATAGGGCAATCAGAGACCCGATTAGATCATTTTATATTATGGTTAATTTAAGAATTCAGCGAAATTCTATCACATTTGTTCAACTTTCGTTGCTCCTATTTCAGATAGCGTATTGGGTTAAGCGGCATCTCAAAGCGCATGAAATGGCGAGTAAAATGCACTATTAAACTTCTAGGGTAGGGCAAACAGAGACCCGATTAGATCATTTTATATTATGGTTAATTTAAGAATTCAGCAAAATTCTATCACATTTGTTCAATTTACGTCGCTCCTATTTCGGATAGCGTACTGGGCTAGGCGGCATCCTAAAGCGCGTGGAGTGGCGAGTAAAATGCACTATTAAACTTGTATGATAGGGCAATCAGAGACGCGATTAGATCATTTTATATTTTGTTTAATACAAGATTTCAGGGAAATTCTATCACATTTGTTCAATTCGTGTCGCTCATATTTCAGATAGCGTATTGGGCTAAGCGGCATCTCAAAGCGCATGAAATGGCGAGTAAAATGCACTATTGAACTCCTAGGGTAGGGCAAACAGAGACCCGATTAGATCATTTTATATTATGGTTAATTTAAGAATTCAGCAAGATTCTATCACATTTGTTGAATTTACGTCGCTCCTATTTCAGATAGCGTACTGGGCTAGGCGGCATCTTAAAGCGCGTGGAATGGCGAGTAAAATGCACTGTTAAACTTCAATGATAGGGCAGTCAGAGACCCGATTAGATCATTTTATATTTTGTTTAATATAAGATTTCAGGGAAATCCTATCACATTTGTTCTATTTACGTCGCTCCTATTTCAGTTAGCGTATTGGGCTAACCGGCATCTCAAAGCGCATGAAATGGCGAATAAAATGGACTATTAAACTTCTAGGGTAGGGCAAACAGAGACCCGATTAGGTCATTTTATATTACGGTTAATATAAGAATTCAGCGTAATTCTATCACATTTCTTCAAATTACGTCGCTCCTATTTCAGATAGCGTACTGGGCTTGGCGGCATATTAAAGCGCGTGGAATGGCGAGTAAAATGCACTATTTAACTTCTATGATAGGGCAATCAGAGACCCGATTAGATCATTTTATATTATGGTTAATTTAAGAATTCAGCGAAATTCTATCACATTTGTTCAATTTACGTCCCTCCTATTTCAGATAGCGTATTGGGCTAGTCGGCATCTTAAAGCGGGTGGAATGGCGAGTAGAATGCACTATTAATCTTTTATGATAGGGCGATCAAAGACCCGACTAGATCATTTTATATTTTGTTTAATATAAGATGTCAGGGAAATTCTATCACATTTGTTCAATTTACGTCGCTCCTATTTCAGATAGCGTATTCCGCTAAGCGGCATCTCAAAGCGCATGCAATGGCGAATAAAATGCACTATTAAACTTCTAGGCTAAGGCGAGCAGAGACCCGATTAGATAATTTTATATTATGGTTAATTTAAGAATTCAGCGAAATTCGATCACATTTGTTCAATTTACGTCGCTCCTATTTCAGATAGCGTACTGGGCTAAGCGGCATCTCAAAGCGCATGAAATGGCGAGTATAATGCACTATTAAACTTCTAGGATAAGGCAAACAGAGACCCGATTAGATCATTTTATAATACGGTTAATATAAGAATGCAGCGAAATTCTATCACATTTGTTCAACTTTCGTCGCTCCTATTTCAGATAGCCTACATGGCTAGGCGGCATCTTAAAGCGCGTGGAATGGTGAGTAAAATGCACTACTAATCTTCTATAATAGGGCAATCAGAGACCCGATTAGATCATTTTACATTATGGTTAATAAAAGAATTAAGCGAAATTCTATCACATTTGTTCAATTTACGTCGCTCCTATTTCAGATAGCGTACTGGACTAGGCGGCATATTAAAGCACGTGGAATGGCGAGTAAAATGCACTATTTAACTTCTATGATAGGGCAATCAGAGACCCGATTAGATCATTTTATATTATGGTTAATTTAAGAATTCAGCGAAATTCTATCACATTTGTTCAACTTTCGTTGCTCCTATTTCAGATAGCGTATTGGGTTAAGCGGCATCTCAAAGCGCATGAAATGGCGAGTAAAATGCACTATTAAACTTCTAGGGTAGGGCAGTCAGTAACCCGATTAGATCATTTTATATTTTGTTTAATATAAGATTTCAGGGAAATCCTATCACATTTGTTCTATTTACGTCGCTCCTATTTCAGTTAGCGTATTGGGCTAACCGGCGTCTCAAAGCGCATGAAATGGGGAATAAAATGGACTATTAAACTTCTAGGGTAGGGCAAACAGAGACCCGATTAGGTCATTTTATATTACGGTTAATATAAGAATTCAGCGTAATTCTATCACGTTTCTTCAAATTACGTCGCTCCTATTTCAGATAGCGTACTGGGCTAGGCAGCATATTAAAGCGCGTGGAATGGCGAGTAAAATGCACTATTTAACTTCTATGATAGGGCAATCAGAGACCCGATTAGATCATTTTATATTATGGTTAATTTAAGAATTCAGCGAAATTCTATCACATTTGTTCAATTTACGTCGCTCCTATTTCAGATAGCGTATTGGGCTAGGCGGCATCTTAAAGCACGTGGAATGGCGAGTAGAATGCACTATTAACCTTTTATGATAGGGCGATCAGAGACCCGACTAAATCATTTTATATTTTGTTTAATATAAGATTTCAGGGAAATTCTATCACATTTGTTCAATTTACGTCGCTCCTATTTCAGATAGCGTATTCGGCTAAGCGGCATCTCAAAGCGCATGCAATGGCGAATAAAATGCACTATTAAACTTCTAGGCTAGGGCGAGCAGAGACCCGATTAGATCATTTTACATTATGGTTAATAAAAGAATTCAGCGAAATTCTATCACATTTGTTCAACTTACGTCGCTCCTATTTCAGATAGCGCATCGGGCTAAGCGGCATCTCAAAGCGCATGAAATGGCGAGTATAATGCACTATTAAACTTCTAGGATAAGGCAAACAGAGACCCGATTAGATCATTTTATATTACGGTTAATATAAGAATGCAGCGTAATTCTATCACATTTGTTCAACTTTCGTCGCTCCTATTTCAGATAGCCTACAGGGCTAGGCGGCATCTTAAAGCGCGTGGAATGGCGAGTGAAATGCACTATAAGACTTCTATGGTAGGGCGAACAGAGACCAGATTAGATCATTTTACATTCTGGTTAATAAAATAATTCAGCGAAATTCTATCACATTTGTTCAATTTACGTCGTTGATATTTCAGATAGCGTATTGGGCTAAGCGGCATCTCAAAGCGCAAGAAATGGCGAGTAAAATGCACTATTACACTTCTAGGGTAGGGCAAACAGAGACCCGATTAGATCATTTTATATTATGGTTAATTTAAGAATTCAGCGAAATTCTATCACATTCGTTCAATTTACGTCGCTCCTATTTCAGATAGTGTATTGGGCTGAGCGGCATCTCAAAGCGCATGAAGTGGCGAGTAAAATGCACTATTAAACTTCTAGGGTTAGGGAAACAGAGACCCGATTAGATCATTTTATATTACGGTTAATATAAGAATGCAGCGTAATTCTATCACATTTGTTCAACTTTCGTCGCTTCTATTTCAGATAGCCTACAGGGCCAGGCGGCTTCTTAAAGCGCGTGGAATGGCGAGTAAAATGCACTACTAAACTTCTATGATAGGGCAATCAGAGACCCGATTAGATCATTTTACATTATGGTTAATAAAAGAATTAAGCGAAATTCTATCACATTTGTTCAACTTGCGTCGCTCCTATTTCAGATAGCGTATTGGGCTAAGCGGCATCTCAAAGCGCATGAAATGGCGAGTAAAATGCACTGTTAAATTTCTAGGGTAGGGCAACCAGAGACCCGATTAGATCATTTTATATTATGGTTAATTTAAGAATTCTGCAAAATCCTATCACATTTGTTCAATTTACGTCGTTCCTATTTCAGATAGCGTACTGGGCTAGGCGGCATCTTAAAGCGCGTGGAATGGCGAGTGAAATGCACTATTAAACTTCTATGATAGGGCAATCAGAGACCCGATTAGATCATTTTATATTATGGTTAATTTAAGAATTCAGCAAAATTCTATCACATTTGTTCAATTTACGTCGTTCCTATTTCAGATAGCGTATTGGGCTAAGCGGCATCTCAAAGCGCATGGAATGACGAGTGAAAGGCACTATTATACTTCCAGGGTAGGGCGAACAGAGAACCGATTAGATCATTTTACATTAAGGTTAATATAAGAATTCAGGGAAATTCTATCACATTTGTTCAGTTTACGTCGTTCCTATTTCAGATAGCGTATTGGGCTAAGCGGCATCTCAAAGCGCATGAAATGGCGAGTAAAATGCACGATTAAACTTCTAGGCTAGGGCGAACAGAGACCCGATTAGATCATTTTACATTTTGTTTAATATAAGATTTCAGGGAAATTCTATCACATTTGTTCAATTTCCGTCGCTCCTATTTCAGATAGCTTATTGGGCAAAGCGGCATCTCAAAGCGCATGAAATGATGAGTGAAATGCACTGTTAAACTTCTATGATAGGGCAATCAGAGACCCGACTAGATCATTTTATATTATGGTTAATTTAAGAATTCCGCGAAACTCTATCACATTTGTTCAACTTACGTCGCTCCTATTTCAGATAGCGTATTGGGCTAAGCGGCATCTCAAAGCGCTAGAAATGGCGAGTAAAATGCACTGTTAAATTTCTAGGGTAGGGCAACCAGAGACCCGATTAGATCATTTTATATTATGGTTAATTTAAGAATTCTGCAAATTCCTATCACATTTCTTCAATTTACGTCGTTCCTATTTCAGTTAGCGTACTGGGCTAGGCGGCATCTTAAAGCGCGTGGAATGGCGAGTGAAATGCACTATTAAACTTCTATGATAGGGCATTCAGAGACCCGATTAGATCATTTTATATTTTGGTTAATACAAGGATTCAGCGAAATTCTATCACACTTGCTCAATTTACGTCGCTCCTATTTCATATAGCTAATTGGGCTATGCGGCATCTCAAAGCGCATGAAATGACGAGTGAAATGCACTATTAAACTTCTAGGCTAGGGCAAACAGAGACCCGATTAGATCATTTTATATTACGGTTAATATAAGAATGCAGCGTGATTCTATCACATTTGTTCAATTTACGTCGCTCCTATTTCAGATAGCGTATTGGGCTAAGCGGCATCTCAAAGCGTGTGGAATGGCGAGTAAAATGCACTATTAACCTTCTATGATAGGGCAATCAGAGACCAGACTAGATCATTTTATACTTTGGTTAATATAAGAATTCATCGAAATTCTATCACATTTGTTCAATTTACGTCGCTCCTATTTCAGATAGCGTATTGGGCTAGGCGGCATCTCAAAGCGCATGCAATGGCGAGTATAATGCACTATTAAACTTCTAGGATAAGGCAAACAGAGACCCGATTAGATCATTATATATTACGGTTAATATAAGAATGCAGCGTAATTCTATCACATTTGTTCAACTTTCGTCGCTCCTATTTCAGATAGCCTACAGGGCTAGGCGGCATCTTAAAGCGCGTGGAATGGCGAGTAAAATGCACTACTAATCTTCTATGATAGGGAAATCAGAGACCCGATTAGATCATTTTACATTATGGTTAATAAAAGAATTAAGCGAAATTCTATCACATTTGTTCAATTTACGTCGCTCCTATTTCAGATAGCGTACTGGGCTAGGCGGCATATTAAAGCGCGTGGAATGGCGAGTAAAATGCACTATTTAACTTCTATGATAGGGCAATCAGAGACCCGATTATATCATTTTATATTATGGTTAATTTAAGAATTCAGCGAAATTCTATCACATTTGTTCAATTTACGTCGCTCCTATTTCAGATAGCGTATTGGGCTAGGCGGCATCTTAAAGCGCGTGGAATGGCGAGTAGAATGCATTATTAACCTTTTATGATAGGGCGATCAGAGACCCGACTAAATCATTTTATGTTTTGTTTAATATAAGATTTCAGGGAAATTCTATCACATTTGTTCAATTTACGTCGCTCCTATTTCAGATAGCCTATTCGGCTAAGCGGCATCTCAAAGCGCATGCAATGGCGAATAAAACGCACTATTAAACTTCTAGGCTAGGGCGAGCAGAGACCCGATTAGATCATTTTACATTATGGTTAATAAAAGAATTCAGCGAAATTCTATCACATTTGTTCAACTTACGTCGCTCCTATTACAGATAGCTTATTGGGCTTAGAGGCATCTCAAAGCGCATGAAATGACGAGTGAAATGCACTATTAAACTTCTAGGGTAGGGCAAACAGAGACCCGATTAGATCATTTTATATTACGGTTAATATAAGAATGCAGCGTGATTCTATCACATTTGATCAATTTACGTCGCTCCTATTTCAGATAGCGTATTGGGCTAAGCGGCATCTCAAAGCGTGTGGAATGGTGAGTAAAATGCACTACTAACCTTCTATGATAGGGCAATCAGAGACCAGACTAGATCATTTTATACTTTGGTTAATATAAGAATTCATCGAAATTCTATCACATTTGTTCAATTTACGTCGCTCCTATTTCATATAGCGTATTCGGCTAAGCGGCATCTCAAAGCGCATGCAATGGCGAATAAAATGCACTATTAAACTTCTAGGCTAGGGCGAGCAGAGACCCGATTAGATCATTTTACATTATGGTTAATAAAAGAATTCAGCGAAATTCTATCACATTTGTTCAACTTACGTCGCTCCTATTACAGATAGCTTATTGGGCTTAGAGGCATCTCAAAGCGCATGAAATGACGAGTGAAATGCACTATTAAACTTCTAGGCTAGGGCAAACAGAGACCCGATTAGATCATTTTATATTACGGTTAATATAAGAATGCAGCGTGATTCTATCACATTTGTTCAATTTACGTCGCTCCTATTTCAGATAGCGTATTGGGCTAAGCGGCATCTCAAAGCGTGTGGAATGGTGAGTAAAATGCACTATTAACCTTCTATGATAGGGCAATCAGAGACCAGACTAGATCATTTTATACTTTGGTTAATATAAGAATTCATCGAAATTCTATCACATTTGTTCAATTTACGTCGCTCCTATTTCAGATAGCGGATTGGGCTAAGCGGCATCTCAAAGCGCATGAAATGACGAGTGACATGCACTATTAAACTTCTAGGGTAGGGCGAACAGAGACCCGATTAGATCATTTTACATTAAGGATAATATAAGTATTCAGCGAGATTCTATCACACTTGTTCAATTTGCGTCGCTTCTATTTCAGACAGCGTACTGTGCTAGGCGGCATCTTAAAGCGCGTGGAATGGCGAGTAAAATGCACTATTGACCTTCTATGATAGGGCAATCAGAGACTAGATTAGATCATTTTATACTTTGGTTAATATAAGAATTCAGCGAAATTCTATCACATTTGTTCAATTTACGTCGCTCCTATTTCAGATAGCGTATTGGGCTAAGCGGCATCTCAAAGCGCATGAAATGACGAGTGAAATGCACTATTCAACTTCTAGGGTAGGGCAAACAGGGACCCGATTAGATCATTTTATATTATGGTTAATTTAAGAATTCAGCTCAATTCTATCACATTTGTTCAATTTACGTCGTTCCTATTTCAGATAGCGTATTGTGCTAAGCGGCATCTCAAAGCGCATGAAATGGCAAGGAAAATGCACTATTAAACTTCTAGGGTAGGGCAATCAGTGACCCGATTAGATCATTTTATATTATAGTTAATTTAAGAATTCAGCGAAATTCTATCACATTTGTTCAATTTACGTCGCTCCTATTTCCGGTAGCGTATTGGGCTATGCGGCATCTTAACGCGCTCGGAATGGCGAGTAAAATGCACTATTAAACTTCTATGCTAGGGCAATCAGAGACCCGATTAGATCATTTTATATTTTGGTTAATATAAGAATTCAGTGAAATTCTATCACATTTGTTCAATTTACGTCGCTCCTATTTCAGATAGCGTATTGGGCAAAGCGTCATTCAAAGCGTATGAAATGGCGAATAAAATGCACTATTAAAGTTCTAGACTCGGGCGAACAGAGATCCGATTAGATCATTTTACATTATGGTTAATAAAAGAATTCAGCGAAATTCTATCACATTTGTTCAACTTATATCGCTCCAATTTCAGATAGCGTATTCGGCTAAGCGGCATCTCAAAGCGCATGCAATGGCGAGTAAAATGCACTGTTAAATTTCTAGGGTAGGGCAACCAGAGACCCGATTAGATAATTTTATATTATGGTTAATTTAAGAATTCTGCAAAATCCTATCACATTTCTTCAATTTACGTCGTTCCTATTTCAGTTAGCGTACTGGGCTAGGCGTCATATTAAAGCGCGTGGAATGGCGAGTAAAATGCACTATTTAACTTCTATGATAGGGCAATCAGAGACCCGATTAGATCATTTTATATTATGGTTAATTTAAGAATTCAGCGAAATTCTATCACATTTGTTCAATTTACGTCGCTCCTATTTCAGATAGCGTATTGGGCTTGGCGGCATCTTAAAGCGCGTGGAATGGTGAGTGAAATGCACTATTAACCTTTTATGATAGGGCGATCAGAGACCCGACTAAATCATTTTATATTTTGTTTAATATAAGATTTCAGGGAAATTCTATCACATTTGTTCAATTTCCGTCGCTCCTATTTCAGATAGCGTATTCGGCTAAGCGGCATCTCAAAGCGCATGCAATGGCGAATAAAATGCACTATTAAACTTCTAGGCTAGGGCGAGCAGAGACCCGATTAAATCATTTTACATTATGGTTAATAAAAGAATTCAGCGAAATTCTATCACATTTGTTCAACTTACGTCGCTCCTATTACAGATAGCTTATTGGGCTTAGAGGCATCTCAAAGCGCATGAAATGACGAGTGAAATGCACTATTAAACTTCTAGGCTAGGGCAAACAGAGGCCCGATTAGATCATTTTATATTACGGTTAATATAAGAATGCAGCGTGATTCTATCACATTTGTTCAATTTACGTCGCTCCTATTTCAGATAGCGTATTGGGCTAAGCGGCATCTCAAAGCGTGTGGAATGGTGAGTAAAATGCACTATTAACCTTCTATGATAGGGCAATCAGAGACCAGACTAGATCATTTTATACTTTGGTTAATATAAGAATTCATCGAAATTCTATCACATTTGTTCAATTTACGTCGCTCCTATTTCAGATAGCGGATTGGGCTAAGCGGCATCTCAAAGCGCATGAAATGACGAGTGACTTGCACTATTAAACTTCTAGGGTAGGGCGAACAGAGACCCGATTAGATCATTTTACATTAAGGTTAATATAAGTATTCAGCGAGATTCTATCATACTTGTTCAATTTGCGTCGCTTCTATTTCAGACAGCGTACTGGGCTAGGCGGCATCTTAAAGCGCGTGGAATGGCGAGTAAAATGCACTGTTAAACTTCTAGGGTAGGGCAAACAGAGACCCGATTAGATCAGTTTATATTATGGTTAATTTAAGAATTCAGCAAAATTCTATCACATTTGATCAATTTACGTCGTTCCTATTTCAGATAGCGTACTGGGCTAGGCGGCATCTTAAAGCGCGTGGAATGGCGAGTGAAATGCACTATTAAACTTCTATGATAGGGCAATCAGAGACCCGATTAGATCATTTTATATTTTGGTTAATACAAGGATTCAGCGAAATTCTATCACATTTGTTCAATTTACGTCGCTCCTATTTCATATAGCTAATTGGGCTATGCGGCATCTCAAAGCGCATGCAATTGCGAGTGAAATGCACTATTAAACTTCTAGGGTAGGGCGAACAGAGACCCGAATAGATCATTTTACATTAAGGGTAATATAAGAATTCAGCGAAATTCTATCACATTTGTTCAATTTACGTCTTTGATATTTCAGATTGCGTACTGGGCTAAGCGGCATCTCAAAGCGCATGAAATGGCGAGTATAATGCACTATTAAACTTCTAGGATAAGGCAAACAGAGACCCGATTAGATCATTTTATATTATGGTTAATTTAAGAATTCAGCGAAATTCTATCACATTCGTTCAATTTAGGTCGCTCCTATTTCAGATAGCGTATTGGGCTAAGCGGCATCTCAAAGCGCATGAAATGGCGAGTGAAATGCACTATAAGACTTCTATGGTAGGGCGAACAGAGACCAGATTAGATCATTTTACATTCTGGTTAATAAAATAATTCAGCGAAATTCTATCACATTTGTTCAACTTTCGTCGCTCCTATTTCAGATAGCGTATTGAGCTAAGCGGCATCTCGAAGCGCATGAAATGGCGAGTATAATGCACTATTAAACTTCTAGGATAAGGCAAACAGATACCCGATTAGATCATTTTATATTACGGTTAATATAAGAATGCAGCGTAATTCTATCACATTTGTTCAAGTTACGTCGCTCCTATTTCAGATAGCGTACTGGGCTAGGCGGCATCTTAAAGCGCGTGGAATGGCGAGTAAAATGCACTACTAATCTTCTATGATAGGGCAATCAGAGACCCGACTAGATCATTTTATATTTTGTTTAATATAAGATGTCAGGGAAATTCTATCACATTTGTTCAATTTACGTCGCTCCTATTTCAGATAGCGTATTCGGCTAAGCGGCATCTCAAAGCGCATGCAATGGCGAATCAAATGCACTATTAAACTTCTAGGCTAAGGCGAGCAGAGACCCGATTAGATCATTTTACATTATGGTTAATAAAAGAATTCAGCGAAATTCTATCACATTTGTTCAACTTACGTCGCTCCTATTTCAGATAGCGTACTGGGCTAGGCGGCATCTTAAAGCGCGTGGAATGGCGAGTGAAATGCACTATTAAACTTCTATGATAGGGCAATCAGAGACCCGATTAGATCATTTTATATTTTGGTTAATACAAGGATTCAGCGAAATTCTATCACATTTGTTCAATTTACGTCGCTCCTATTTCATATAGCTAATTGGGCTATGCGGCATCTCAAAGCGCATGCAATTACGAGTGAAATACACTATTAAACTTCTAGGGTAGGGCGAACAGAGACCCGAATAGATCATTTTACATTAAGGGTAATATAAGAATTCAGCGAAATTCTATCACATTTGTTCAATTTACGTCTTTGATATTTCAGATAGCGTACTGGGCTAAGCGGCATCTCAAAGCGCATGAAATGGCGAGTATAATGCACTATTAAACTTCTAGGATAAGGCAAACAGAGACCCGATTGGATCATTTTATATTACGGTTAATATAAGAATGCAGCGTAATTCTATCACATTTGTTCAACTTATATCGCTCCAATTTCAGATAGCGTATTAGGCTAAGCGGCATCTCAAAGCGCATGAAATGACGAGTAAAACGCACTATTAAAGTTCTAGGGTAGGGCAAGCAGAGACCCGATTAGATCATTTTATATTATGGTTAATTTAAGAATTCAGCAAAATTCTATCACATTCGTTCAATTTAGGTCGCTCCTATTTCAGATAGCGTATTGGGCTAAGCGGCATCTCAAAGCGCATGAAATGGCGAGTGAAATGCACTATAAGACTTCTATGGTAGGGCGAACAGAGACCAGATTAGATCATTTTACATTCTGGTTAATAAAATAATTCAGCGAAATTCTATCACATTTGTTCAACTTTCGTCGCTCCTATTTCAGATAGCGTATTGAGCTAAGCGGCATCTCGAAGCGCATGAAATGGCGAGTATAATGCACTATTAAACTTCTAGGATAAGGCAAACAGATACCCGATTAGATCATTTTATATTACGGTTAATATAAGAATGCAGCGTAATTCTATCACATTTGTTCAAGTTACGTCGCTCCTATTTCAGATAGCGTACTGGGCTAGGCGGCATCTTAAAGCGCGTGGAATGGCGAGTAAAATGCACTACTAATCTTCTATGATAGGGCAATCAGAGACCCGACTAGATCATTTTATATTTTGTTTAATATAAGATGTCAGTGAAATTCTATCACATTTGTTCAATTTACGTCGCTCCTATTTCAGATAGCGTATTCGGCTAAGCGGCATCTCAAAGCGCATGCAATGGCGAATCAAATGCACTATTAAACTTCTAGGCTAAGGCGAGCAGAGACCCGATTAGATCATTTTACATTATGGTTAATAAAAGAATTCAGCGAAATTCTATCACATTTGTTCAACTTACGTCGCTCCTATTTCAGATAGCGTACTGGGCTAGGCGGCATCTTAAAGCGCGTGGAATGGCGAGTGAAATGCACTATTAAACTTCTATGATAGGGCAATCAGAGACCCGATTAGATCATTTTATATTTTGGTTAATACAAGGATTCAGCGAAATTCTATCACATTTGTTCAATTTACGTCGCTCCTATTTCATATAGCTAATTGGGCTATGCGGCATCTCAAAGCGCATGCAATTACGAGTGAAATACACTATTAAACTTCTAGGGTAGGGCGAACAGAGACCCGAATAGACCATTTTACATTAAGGGTAATATAAGAATTCAGCGAAATTCTATCACATTTGTTCAATTTACGTCTTTGATATTTCAGATAGCGTACTGGGCTAAGCGGCATCTCAAAGCGCATGAAATGGCGAGTATAATGCACTATAAAACTTCTAGGATAAGGCAAACAGAGACCCGATTGGATCATTTTATATTACGGTTAATATAAGAATGCAGCGTAATTCTATCACATTTGTTCAACTTATATCGCTCCAATTTCAGATAGCGTATTAGGCTAAGCGGCATCTCAAAGCGCATGAAATGACGAGTAAAACGCACTATTAAAGTTCTAGGGTAGGGCAAGCAGAGACCCGATTAGATCATTTTATATTATGGTTAATTTAAGAATTCAGCAAAATTCTATCACATTCGTTCAATTTAGGTCGCTCCTATTTCAGATAGCGTATTGGGCTAAGCGGCATCTAAAAGCGCATGAAATGGCGAGTGAAATGCACTATAAGACTTCTATGGTAGGGCGAACAGAGACCAGATTAGATCATTTTACATTCTGGTTTATAAAATAATTCAGCGAAATTCTATCACATTTGTTCAACTTTCGTCGCTCCTATTTCAGATAGCGTATTGAGCTAAGCGGCATCTCGAAGCGCATGAAATGGCGAGTATAATGCACTATTAAACTTCTAGGATAAGGCAAACAGATACCCGATTAGATCATTTTATATTACGGTTAATATAAGAATGCAGCGTAATTCTATCACATTTGTTCAAGTTACGTCGCTCCTATTTCAGATAGCGTACTGGGCTAGGCGGCATCTTAAAGCGCGTGGAATGGCGAGTAAAATGCACTACTAATCTTCTATGATAGGGCAATCAGAGACCCGACTAGATCATTTTATATTTTGTTTAATATAAGATGTCAGGGAAATTCTATCACATTTGTTCAATTTACGTCGCTCCTATTTCAGATAGCGTATTCGGCTAAGCGGCATCTCAAAGCGCATGCAATGGCGAATAAAATGCACTATTAAACTTCTAGGCTAAGGCGAGCAGAGACCCGATTAGATCATTTTACATTATGGTTAATAAAAGAATTCAGCAAAATTCTATCACATTTGTTCAACTTACGTCGCTCCTATTTCAGATAGCGTACTGGGCTAGGCGGCATCATAAAGCGCGTGGAATGGCGAGTGAAATGCACTATTAAACTTCTATGATAGGGCAATCAGAGACCCGATTAGATCATTTTATATTTTGGTTAATACAAGGATTCAGCGAAATTCTATCACATTTGTTCAATTTACGTCGCTCCTATTTCATATAGCTAATTGGGCTATGCGGCATCTCAAAGCGCATGCAATTACGAGTGAAATACACTATTAAACTTCTAGGGTAGGGCGAACAGAGACCCGAATAGATCATTTTACATTAAGGGTAATATAAGAATTCAGCGAAATTCTATCACATTTGTTCAATTTACGTCTTTGATATTTCAGATAGCGTACTGGGCTAAGCGGCATCTCAAAGCGCATGAAATGGCGAGTATAATGCACTATTAAACTTCTAGGATAAGGCAAACAGAGACCCGATTAGATCATTTTATATTACGGTTAATATAAGAACGCAGCGTAATTCTATCACATTTGTTCAACTTATATCGCTCCAATTTCAGATAGCGTATTAGGCTAAGCGGCATCTCAAAGCGCATGAAATGACGAGTAAAACGCACTATTAAAGTTCTAGGGTAGGGCAAGCAGAGACCCGATTAGATCATTTTATATTATGGTTAATTTAAGAATTCAGCAAAATTCTATCACATTCGTTCAATTTAGGTCGCTCCTATTTCAGATAGCGTATTGGGCTAAGCGGCATCTCAAAGCGCATGAAATGGCGAGTGAAATGCACTATAAGACTTCTATGGTAAGGCGAACAGAGACCAGATTAGATCATTTTACATTCTGGTTAATAAAATAATTCAGCGAAATTCTATCACATTTGTTCAACTTTCGTCGCTCCTATTTCAGATAGCGTATTGAGCTAAGCGGCATCTCGAAGCGCATGAAATGGCGAGTATAATGCACTATTAAACTTCTAGGATAAGGCAAACAGATACCCGATTAGATCATTTTATATTACGGTTAATATAAGAATGCAGCGTAATTCTATCACATTTGTTCAAGTTACGTCGCTCCTATTTCAGATAGCGTACTGGGCTAGGCGGCATCTTAAAGCGCGTGGAATGGCGAGTAAAATGCACTACTAATCTTCTATGATAGGGCAATCAGAGACCCGACTAGATCATTTTATATTTTGTTTAATATAAGATGTCAGGGAAATTCTATCACATTTGTTCAATTTACGTCGCTCCTATTTCAGATAGCGTATTCGGCTAAGCGGCATCTCAAAGCGCATGCAATGGCGAATAAAATGCACTATTAAACTTCTAGGCTAAGGCGAGCAGAGACCCGATTAGATCATTTTACATTATGGTTAATAAAAGAATTCAGCGAAATTCTATCACATTTGTTCAACTTACGTCGCTCCTATTTCAGATAGCGTACTGGGCTAGGCGGCATCTTAAAGCGCGTGGAATGGCGAGTGAAATGCACTATTAAACTTCTATGATAGGGCAATCAGAGACCCGATTAGATCATTTTATATTTTGGTTAATACAAGGATTCAGCGAAATTCTATCACATTTGTTCAATTTACGTCGCTCCTATTTCATATAGCTAATTGGGCTATGCGGCATCTCAAAGCGCATGCAATTACGAGTGAAATACACTATTAAACTTCTAGGGTAGGGCGAACAGAGACCCGAATAGACCATTTTACATTAAGGGTAATATAAGAATTCAGCGAAATTCTATCACATTTGTTCAATTTACGTCTTTGATATTTCAGATAGCGTACTGGGCTAAGCGGCATCTCAAAGCGCATGAAATGGCGAGTATAATGCACTATAAAACTTCTAGGATAAGGCAAACAGAGACCCGATTGGATCATTTTATATTACGGTTAATATAAGAATGCAGCGTAATTCTATCACATTTGTTCAACTTATATCGCTCCAATTTCAGATAGCGTATTAGGCTAAGCGGCATCTCAAAGCGCATGAAATGACGAGTAAAACGCACTATTAAAGTTCTAGGGTAGGGCAAGCAGAGACCCGATTAGATCATTTTATATTATGGTTAATTTAAGAATTCAGCAAAATTCTATCACATTCGTTCAATTTAGGTCGCTCCTATTTCAGATAGCGTATTGGGCTAAGCGGCATCTAAAAGCGCATGAAATGGCGAGTGAAATGCACTATAAGACTTCTATGGTAGGGCGAACAGAGACCAGATTAGATCATTTTACATTCTGGTTAATAAAATCATTCAGCGAAATTCTATCACATTTGTTCAACTTTCGTCGCTCCTATTTCAGATAGCGTATTGAGCTAAGCGGCATCTCGAAGCGCATGAAATGGCGAGTATAATGCACTATTAAACTTCTAGGATAAGGCAAACAGAGACCCGATTAGATCATTTTATATTACGGTTAATATAAGAATGCAGCGTAATTCTATCACATTTGGTCAAGTTACGTCGCTCCTATTTCAGATAGCGTACTGGGCTAGGCGGCATCTTAAAGCGCGTGGAATGGCGAGTAAAATGCACTACTAATCTTCTATGATAGGGCAATCAGAGACCCGACTAGATCATTTTATATTTTGTTTAATATAAGATGTCAGGGAAATTCTATCACATTTGTTCAATTTACGTCGCTCCTATTTCAGATAGCGTATTCGGCTAAGCGGCATCTCAAAGCGCATGCAATGGCGAATAAAATGCACTATTAAACTTCTAGGCTAAGGCGAGCAGAGACCCGATTAGATCATTTTACATTATGGTTAATAAAAGAATTCAGCAAAATTCTATCACATTTGTTCAACTTACGTCGCTCCTATTTCAGATAGCGTACTGGGCTAGGCGGCATCATAAAGCGCGTGGAATGGCGAGTGAAATGCACTATTAAACTTCTATGATAGGGCAATCAGAGACCCGATTAGATCATTTTATATTTTGGTTAATACAAGGATTCAGCGAAATTCTATCACATTTGCTCAATTTACGTCGCTCCTATTTCATATAGCTAATTGGGCTATGCGGCATCTCAAAGCGCATGCAATTACGAGTGAAATGCACTATTAAACTTCTAGGGTAGGGCGAACAGAGACCCGATTAGATCATCTTACATTAAGGGTAATATATGAATTCAGCGAAATTCTATCACATTTGTTCAATTTACGTCTTTGATATTTCAGATAGCGTACTGGGCTAAGCGGCATCTCAAAGCGCATGAAATGGCGAGTATAATGCACTATTAAACTTCTAGGATAAGGCAAACAGAGACCCGATTAGATCATTTTATATTACGGTTAATATAAGAATGCAGCGTAATTCTATCACATTTGTTCAACTTTCGTCGCTCCTATTTCAGATAGCCTGCAGGGCTAGGCGGCACCTTAAAGCGCGTGGAATGGCGAGTAAAATGCACTACTAATCTTCTATGATAGGGCAATCAGAGACCCGATTAGATCATTTTACATTATGGTTAATAAAAGAATTAAGCGAAATTCTATCACATTTGTTCAATTTACGTCGCTCCTATTTCAGATAGCGTACTGGACTAGGCGGCATATTAAAGCGCGTGGAATGGCGAGTAAAATGCACTATTTAACTTCTATGATAGGGCAATCAGAGACCCGATTAGATCATTTTATATTATGGTTAATTTAAGAATTCAGCGAAATTCTATCACATTTGTTCAATTTACGTCGCTCCTATTTCAGATAGCGTATTGGGCTTGGCGGCATCTTAAAGCGCGTGGAATGGCGAGTAGAATGCACTATTAACCTTTTATGATAGGGCGATCAGAGACCCGACTAAATCATTTTATATTTTGTTTAATATAAGATTTCAGGGAAATTCTATCACATTTGTTCAATTTACGTCGCTCCTATTTCAGTTAGCGTACTGGGCTAGGCGGCGTCTTAAAGCGCGTGGAATGGCGAGTAAAATGCACTGTTAAACTTCTAGGGTAGGGCAAACAGAGACCCGATTAGATCAGTTTATATTATGGTTAATTTAAGAATTCAGCAAAATTCTATCACATTTGTTCAATTTACGTCGTTCCTATTTCAGATAGCGTACTGGGCTAGGCGGCATCTTAAAGCGCGTGGAATGGCGAGTGAAATGCACTATTAAACTTCTATGATAGGGCAATCAGAGAACCGATTAGATCATTTTACATTAAGGTTAATATAAGAATTCAGGGAAATTCTATCACATTTGTTCAATTTACGTCGTTCCTATTTCAGATAGCGTATTGGGCTAAGCGGCATCTCAAAGCGCATGAAATGGCGAATAAAATGCACTATTAAACTTCTAGGGTAGGACAAACAGAGACCCGATTAGATCATTTTATATTATGGTTAATATAAGAATTCAGCGAAATTCTATCACATTTGTTCAACTTACGTCGCTCCTATTTCAGATAGCGTATTGGGCTAACCGGCATCTCAAAGCGCATGAAATGGCAAATAAAAAGCGCTTTAAACTTCTATGCTAGGGCGAACAGAGACCCGATTAGATCATTTTACATTATGGTTCATAAAAGAATTCAGCGAAATTCTATCACATTTGTTCAACTTACGTCGCTCCTATTTCAGATAGCGTATTGGGCTAAGCGGCCTCTCAAAGCGCATGAAATGGCGAGTAAGATGCGAGATTAAGCTTCTAGGATAAGGCAAACAGAGACCCGATTAGGTCATTTTATATTACGGTTAATAAATAGGAATGCAGCGTAATTCTATCACATTTGTTCAACTTAAGTCGCTCCTATTTCAGATAGCGTACTGGGCTAGGCGGCATCTCAAAGCGCATGAAATGGCGAGTAAAATGCACTATTAAACATCTAGGGTAGGACAAACAGAGACCCGATTAGATCATTTTATATTATGGTTAATTTAAGAATTCAGCGAAATTCTATCACATTTGTTCAATTTACGTCGCTCCTATTTCAGATAGCGTATTGGGCTAAGCGGCAATTCAAAGCGCATGAAATGGCGAGTAAAATGCACTATTAAACTTCTAGGATAAGCCAAACAGAGACCCGATTAGATCATTTTATATTACGGTTAATATAAGAATTCAGCGTAATTCTATCACATTTGTTCAACTTACGTCGCTCCTATTTCAGATAGCATACTGGGCTAGGCGGCATCTGAAAGCGCGTGGAATGGCGAGTAAGATGCGCTATTAAGCTTCTAGGATAAGGCAAACAGAGACCCGATTAGGTCATTTTATATTACGGTTAATAAATAGGAATGCAGCGTAATTCTATCACCTTTGTTCAACTTACGTCGCTCCTATTTCAGATAGCGTACGGGGCTAGGCGGCATCTCACAGCGCATGAAATGACGAGTGAAATGCACTATTAGACTTCTATGGTAGGGCGAACAGAGACCCGATTAGATCATTTTACATTAAGGTTAATATAAGAATTCAGGGAAATTCTATCACATTTTTCAATTTACGTGACTCCTATTTCAGATAGCGTATTGTGCTATGCGGCTTCTCAAAGCGCATGAAATGGCGAGTAAAATGCACTATTAAACTTCTAGGGTAGGGCAAACAGAGACCCGATTATATCATTTTATATTATGGTTCATTTAAGAATTCAGCAAAATTCTATCACATTTGTTCAATTTACGTCGTTCCTATTTCAGATAGCGTATTGGGCTAAGCGGCATCTCAACGCGCATGGAATGACGAGTGAAAGGCACTATTAAACTTCTAGGGTAGGGCGAACAGAGAACCGATTACATCATTTTACATTAAGGTTAATATAAGGATTCAGGGAAATTCTATCACATTTGTTCAATTTACGTCGTTCCTATTTCAGATAGCGTATTGGGCTAAGCGGCATCTCAAAGCGCATGAAATGGCGAATAAAATGCACTATTAAACTTCTAGGGTAGGACAAACAGAGACCCGATTAGATCATTTTATATTATGGTTAATTTAAGAATTCAGCGAAATTCTATCACATTTGTTCAACTTACGTCGCTCCTATATCAGATAGCGTATTGGGCTAACCGGCATCTCAAAGCGCATGAAATGGCAAATAAAATGCGCTATTAAACTTCTATGCTAGGGCGAACAGAGACCCGATTAGATCATTTTACATTATGGTTCATAAAAGAATTCAGCGAAATTCTATCACATTTGTTCAACTTACGTCGCTCCTATTTCAGATAGCGTATTGGGCTAAGCGGCCTCTCAAAGCGCATGAAATGGCGAGTAAGATGCGATATTAAGCTTCTAGGATAAAGCAAACAGAGACCCGATTAGGTCATTTTATATTACGGTTAATAAATAGGAATGCAGCGTAATTCTATCACATTTGTTCAACTTAAGTCGCTCCTATTTCAGATAGCGTACTGGGCTAGGCGGCATCTCAAAGCGCATGAAATGGCGAGTAAAATGCACTATTAAACTTCTAGGGTAGGACAAACAGAGACCCGATTAGATCATTTTATATTATGGTTAATTTAAGAATTCAGCGAAATTCTATCACATTTGTTCAATTTACGTCGCTCCTATTTCAGATAGCGTATTGGGCTAAGCGGCATTTCAAAGCGCATGAAATGGCGAGTAAAATGCACTCTTAAACTTCTAGGGTAGGACAAACAGAGACCCGATTAGATCATTTTATATTATGGTTAATTTAAGAATTCAGCAAAATTCTATCACATTCGTTCAATTTAGGTAGCTCCTATTTCAGATAGCGTACTGGGCTAGGCGTGATCTTAAAGCGCGTGGAATGGCGAGTAAAATGCACTATTAAAGTTCTATGATAGGGCAATCAGTGACCCGATTAGATCATTTTATATTATAGTTAATTTAAGATTTCAGGGAAATTCTATCACATTTGTTCAATTTACGTCGCTCCTATTTCGGATAGCGCACTGGGCTAGGCGGCATCCTAAAGCGCGTGGAGTGGCGAGTAAAATGCACTATTAATCATCTATGATAGGGCAATCAGAGACCCGATTAGATCATTTTATATTTTGGTTAATATAAGAATTCAGCGAAATTCTATCACATTTGTTCAATTTACGTCGCTCCTATTACAGATAGCGTATCGGGCTAAGCGGCATCTCAAAGCGCATGAAATGGCGAGTAAAATGCACTATTAAACTTCTAGGGTAGGGCAAACAGAGACCCGATTAGATCATTTTATGTTATGGTTAATTTAAGAATTCAGCAAAATTCTATCACATTTGTTCAATTTACGTCGTTCCTATTTCAGATAGCGTAGTGGGCTAGGAGGCATCCTAAAGCGCGTGGAATGGCGAGTGAAATGCACTATTAAACTTCTATGATAGGGCAATCAGAGACCCGATTAGATCATTTTATATTTTGGTTAATACAAGAATTCAGCGAAATTCTATCACATTTGTTCAATTTACGTCGCTCCTATTTCATATAGCTAATTGGGCTATGCGGCATCTCAAAGCGCATGCAATTACGAGTGAAATGCACTATTAAACTTCTAGGGTAGGGCGAACAGAGACCCGATTAGATCATTTTACATTAAGGTTAATATAAGAATTCAGCGAAATTCTATCACATTTGTTCAATTTACGTCGCTCCTATTCAGATGGCTTATTGGGCTTAGCGGCATCTCAAAGCGCATGAAATGACGAGTGAAATGCACTATTAAACTTCTAGGGTAGGGCAAACAGAGACCCGATTAGATCATTTTACATTATGGTTAATAAAATAATTCAACGAAATTCTATCACATTTGTTCAACTTACGTCGCTCCTATTTCAGATAGCGTATTGAGCTAAGCGGCATCTCGAAGCGCATGAAATGGCGAGTATAATGCACTATTAAACTTCTAGGATAAGGCAAACAGATACCCGATTAGATCATTTTATATTACGGTTAATATAAGAATGCAGCGTAATTCTATCACATTTGTTCAAGTTACGTCGCTCCTATTTCAGATAGCGTACTGGGCTAGGCGGCATCTTAAAGCGCGTGGAATGGCGAGTAAAATGCACTACTAATCTTCTATGATAGGGCAATCAGAGACCCGACTAGATCATTTTATATTTTGTTTAATATAAGATGTCAGGGAAATTCTATCACATTTGTTCAATTTACGTCGCTCCTATTTCAGATAGCGTATTCGGCTAAGCGGCATCTCAAAGCGCATGCAATGGCGAATCAAATGCACTATTAAACTTCTAGGCTAAGGCGAGCAGAGACCCGATTAGATCATTTTACATTATGGTTAATAAAAGAATTCAGCGAAATTCTATCACATTTGTTCAACTTACGTTGCTCCTATTTCAGATAGCGTACTGGGCTAGGCGGCATCTTAAAGCGCGTGGAATGGCGAGTGAAATGCACTATTAAACTTCTATGATAGGGCAATCAGAGACCCGATTAGATCATTTTATATTTTGGTTAATACAAGGATTCAGCGAAATTCTATCACATTTGTTCAATTTACGTCGCTCCTATTTCATATAGCTAATTGGGCTATGCGGCATCTCAAAGCGCATGCAATTACGAGTGAAATACACTATTAAACTTCTAGGGTAGGGCGAACAGAGACCCGAATAGACCATTTTACATTAAGGGTAATATAAGAATTCAGCGAAATTCTATCACATTTGTTCAATTTACGTCTTTGATATTTCAGATAGCGTACTGGGCTAAGCGGCATCTCAAAGCGCATGAAATGGCGAGTATAATGCACTATAAAACTTCTAGGATAAGGCAAACAGAGACCCGATTGGATCATTTTATATTACGGTTAATATAAGAATGCAGCGTAATTCTATCACATTTGTTCAACTTATATCGCTCCAATTTCAGATAGCGTATTAGGCTAAGCGGCATCTCAAAGCGCATGAAATGACGAGTAAAACGCACTATTAAAGTTCTAGGGTAGGGCAAGCAGAGACCCGATTAGATCATTTTATATTACGGTTAATTTAAGAATTCAGCAAAATTCTATCACATTCGTTCAATTTAGGTCGCTCCTATTTCAGATAGCGTATTGGGCTAAGCGGCATCTAAAAGCGCATGAAATGGCGAGTGAAATGCACTATAAGACTTCTATGGTAGGGCGAACAGAGACCAGATTAGATCATTTTACATTCTGGTTAATAAAATCATTCAGCGAAATTCTATCACATTTGTTCAACTTTCGTCGCTCCTATTTCAGATAGCGTATTGAGCTAAGCGGCATCTCGAAGCGCATGAAATGGCGAGTATAATGCACTATTAAACTTCTAGGATAAGGCAAACAGATACCCGATTAGATCATTTTATATTACGGTTAATATAAGAATGCAGCGTAATTCTATCACATTTGGTCAAGTTACGTCGCTCCTATTTCAGATAGCGTACTGGGCTAGGCGGCATCTTAAAGCGCGTGGAATGGCGAGTAAAATGCACTACTAATCTTCTATGATAGGGCAATCAGAGACCCGACTAGATCATTTTATATTTTGTTTAATATAAGATGTCAGGGAAATTCTATCACATTTGTTCAATTTACGTCGCTCCTATTTCAGATAGCGTATTCGGCTAAGCGGCATCTCAAAGCGCATGCAATGGCGAATAAAATGCACTATTAAACTTCTAGGCTAAGGCGAGCAGAGACCCGATTAGATCATTTTACATTATGGTTAATAAAAGAATTCAGCAAAATTCTATCACATTTGTTCAACTTACGTCGCTCCTATTTCAGATAGCGTACTGGGCTAGGCGGCATCATAAAGCGCGTGGAATGGCGAGTGAAATGCACTATTAAACTTCTATGATAGGGCAATCAGAGACCCGATTAGATCATTTTATATTTTGGTTAATACAAGGATTCAGCGAAATTCTATCACATTTGCTCAATTTACGTCGCTCCTATTTCATATAGCTAATTGGGCTATGCGGCATCTCAAAGCGCATGCAATTACGAGTGAAATGCACTATTAAACTTCTAGGGTAGGGCGAACAGAGACCCGATTAGATCATCTTACATTAAGGGTAATATATGAATTCAGCGAAATTCTATCACATTTGTTCAATTTACGTCTTTGATATTTCAGATAGCGTACTGGGCTAAGCGGCATCTCAAAGCGCATGAAATGGCGAGTATAATGCACTATTAAACTTCTAGGATAAGGCAAACAGAGACCCGATTAGATCATTTTATATTACGGTTAATATAAGAATGCAGCGTAATTCTATCACATTTGTTCAACTTTCGTCGCTCCTATTTCAGATAGCCTGCAGGGCTAGGCGGCACCTTAAAGCGCGTGGAATGGCGAGTAAAATGCACTACTAATCTTCTATGATAGGGCAATCAGAGACCCGATTAGATCATTTTACATTATGGTTAATAAAAGAATTAAGCGAAATTCTATCACATTTGTTCAATTTACGTCGCTCCTATTTCAGATAGCGTACTGGACTAGGCGGCATATTAAAGCGCGTGGAATGGCGAGTAAAATGCACTATTTAACTTCTATGATAGGGCAATCAGAGACCCGATTAGATCATTTTATATTATGGTTAATTTAAGAATTCAGCGAAATTCTATCACATTTGTTCAATTTACGTCGCTCCTATTTCAGATAGCGTATTGGGCTTGGCGGCATCTTAAAGCGCGTGGAATGGCGAGTAGAATGCACTATTAACCTTTTATGATAGGGCGATCAGAGACCCGACTAAATCATTTTATATTTTGTTTAATATAAGATTTCAGGGAAATTCTATCACATTTGTTCAATTTACGTCGCTCCTATTTCAGTTAGCGTACTGGGCTAGGCGGCGTCTTAAAGCGCGTGGAATGGCGAGTAAAATGCACTGTTAAACTTCTAGGGTAGGGCAAACAGAGACCCGATTAGATCAGTTTATATTATGGTTAATTTAAGAATTCAGCAAAATTCTATCACATTTGTTCAATTTACGTCGTTCCTATTTCAGATAGCGTACTGGGCTAGGCGGCATCTTAAAGCGCGTGGAATGGCGAGTAAAATGCACTATTAAACTTCTATGATAGGGCAATCAGAGAACCGATTAGATCATTTTACATTAAGGTTAATATAAGAATTCAGGGAAATTCTATCACATTTGTTCAATTTACGTCGTTCCTATTTCAGATAGCGTATTGGGCTAAGCGGCATCTCAAAGCGCATGAAATGGCGAATAAAATGCACTATTAAACTTCTAGGGTAGGACAAACAGAGACCCGATTAGATCATTTTATATTATGGTTAATTTAAGAATTCAGCGAAATTCTATCACATTTGTTCAACTTACGTCGCTCCTATTTCAGATAGCGTATTGGGCTAACCGGCATCTCAAAGCGCATGAAATGGCAAATAAAAAGCGCTTTAAACTTCTATGCTAGGGCGAACAGAGACCCGATTAGATCATTTTACATTATGGTTCATAAAAGAATTCAGCGAAATTCTATCACATTTGTTCAACTTACGTCGCTCCTATTTCAGATAGCGTATTGGGCTAAGCGGCCTCTCAAAGCGCATGAAATGGCGAGTAAGATGCGAGATTAAGCTTCTAGGATAAGGCAAACAGAGACCCGATTAGGTCATTTTATATTACGGTTAATAAATAGGAATGCAGCGTAATTCTATCACATTTGTTCAACTTAAGTCGCTCCTATTTCAGATAGCGTACTGGGCTAGGCGGCATCTCAAAGCGCATGAAATGGCGAGTAAAATGCACTATTAAACATCTAGGGTAGGACAAACAGAGACCCGATTAGATCATTTTATATTATGGTTAATTTAAGAATTCAGCGAAATTCTATCACATTTGTTCAATTTACGTCGCTCCTATTTCAGATAGCGTATTGGGCTAAGCGGCAATTCAAAGCGCATGAAATGGCGAGTAAAATGCACTATTAAACTTCTAGGATAAGCCAAACAGAGACCCGATTAGATCATTTTATATTACGGTTAATATAAGAATTCAGCGTAATTCTATCACATTTGTTCAACTTACGTCGCTCCTATTTCAGATAGCATACTGGGCTAGGCGGCATCTGAAAGCGCGTGGAATGGCGAGTAAGATGCGCTATTAAGCTTCTAGGATAAGGCAAACAGAGACCCGATTAGGTCATTTTATATTACGGTTAATAAATAGGAATGCAGCGTAATTCTATCACCTTTGTTCAACTTACGTCGCTCCTATTTCAGATAGCGTACGGGGCTAGGCGGCATCTCACAGCGCATGAAATGACGAGTGAAATGCACTATTAGACTTCTATAGTAGGGCGAACAGAGACCCGATTAGATCATTTTACATTAAGGTTAATATAAGAATTCAGGGAAATTCTATCACATTTTTCAATTTACGTGACTCCTATTTCAGATAGCGTATTGTGCTATGCGGCTTCTCAAAGCGCATGAAATGGCGAGTAAAATGCACTATTAAACTTCTAGGGTAGGGCAAACAGAGACCCGATTATATCATTTTATATTATGGTTCATTTAAGAATTCAGCAAAATTCTATCACATTTGTTCAATTTACGTCGTTCCTATTTCAGATAGCGTATTGGGCTAAGCGGCATCTCAACGCGCATGGAATGACGAGTGAAAGGCACTATTAAACTTCTAGGGTAGGGCGAACAGAGAACCGATTACATCATTTTACATTAAGGTTAATATAAGGATTCAGGGAAATTCTATCACATTTGTTCAATTTACGTCGTTCCTATTTCAGATAGCGTATTGGGCTAAGCGGCATCTCAAAGCGCATGAAATGGCGAATAAAATGCACTATTAAACTTCTAGGGTAGGACAAACAGAGACCCGATTAGATCATTTTATATTATGGTTAATTTAAGAATTCAGCGAAATTCTATCACATTTGTTCAACTTACGTCGCTCCTATATCAGATAGCGTATTGGGCTAACCGGCATCTCAAAGCGCATGAAATGGCAAATAAAATGCGCTATTAAACTTCTATGCTAGGGCGAACAGAGACCCGATTAGATCATTTTACATTATGGTTCATAAAAGAATTCAGCGAAATTCTATCACATTTGTTCAACTTACGTCGCTCCTATTTCAGATAGCGTATTGGGCTAAGCGGCCTCTCAAAGCGCATGAAATGGCGAGTAAGATGCGATATTAAGCTTCTAGGATAAAGCAAACAGAGACCCGATTAGGTCATTTTATATTACGGTTAATAAATAGGAATGCAGCGTAATTCTATCACATTTGTTCAACTTAAGTCGCTCCTATTTCAGATAGCGTACTGGGCTAGGCGGCATCTCAAAGCGCATGAAATGGCGAGTAAAATGCACTATTAAACTTCTAGGGTAGGACAAACAGAGACCCGATTAGATCATTTTATATTATGGTTAATTTAAGAATTCAGCGAAATTCTATCACATTTGTTCAATTTACGTCGCTCCTATTTCAGATAGCGTATTGGGCTAAGCGGCATTTCAAAGCGCATGAAATGGCGAGTAAAATGCACTCTTAAACTTCTAGGGTAGGACAAACAGAGACCCGATTAGATCATTTTATATTATGGTTAATTTAAGAATTCAGCAAAATTCTATCACATTCGTTCAATTTAGGTAGCTCCTATTTCAGATAGCGTACTGGGCTAGGCGAGATCTTAAAGCGCGTGGAATGGCGAGTAAAATGCACTATTAAAGTTCTATGATAGGGCAATCAGTGACCCGATTAGATCATTTTATATTATAGTTAATTTAAGATTTCAGGGAAATTCTATCACATTTGTTCAATTTACGTCGCTCCTATTTCGGATAGCGCACTGGGCTAGGCGGCATCCTAAAGCGCGTGGAGTGGCGAGTAAAATGCACTATTAATCATCTATGATAGGGCAATCAGAGACCCGATTAGATCATTTTATATTTTGGTTAATATAAGAATTCAGCGAAATTCTATCACATTTGTTCAATTTACGTCGCTCCTATTACAGATAGCGTATCGGGCTAAGCGGCATCTCAAAGCGCATGAAATGGCGAGTAAAATGCACTATTAAACTTCTAGGGTAGGGCAAACAGAGACCCGATTAGATCATTTTATGTTATGGTTAATTTAAGAATTCAGCAAAATTCTATCACATTTGTTCAATTTACGTCGTTCCTATTTCAGATAGCGTACTGGGCTAGGCGGCATCTTAAAGCGCGTGGAATGGCGAGTGAAATGCACAATTAAACTTCTATGATAGGGCAATCAGAGACCCGATTAGATCATTTTATATTTTGGTTAATACAAGAATTCAGCGAAATTCTATCACATTTGTTCAATTTACGTCGCTCCTATTTCATATAGCTAATTGGGCTATGCGGCATCTCAAAGCGCATGCAATTACGAGTGAAATGCACTATTAAACTTCTAGGGTAGGGCGAACAGAGACCCGATTAGATCATTTTACATTAAGGTTAATATAAGAATTCAGCGAAATTCTATCACATTTGTTCAATTTACGTCGCTCCTATTCAGATGGCTTATTGGGCTTAGCGGCATCTCAAAGCGCATGAAATGACGAGTGAAATGCACTATTAAACTTCTAGGGTAGGGCAAACAGAGACCCGATTAGATCATTTTACATTATGGTTAATAAAAGAATTCAACGAAATTCTATCACATTTGTTCAACTTACGTCGCTCCTATTTCAGATAGCGTATTGGGCTAAGCGGCATCTCAACGCGCATGGAATGACGAGTGAAAGGCACTATTAAACTTCTAGGGTAGGGCGAACAGAGAACCGATTACATCATTTTACATTAAGGTTAATATAAGGATTCAGGGAAATTCTATCACATTTGTTCAATTTACGTCGTTCCTATTTCAGATAGCGTATTGGGCTAAGCGGCATCTCAAAGCGCATGAAATGGCGAATAAAATGCACTATCAAACTTCTAGGGTAGGACAAACAGAGACCCGATTAGATCATTTATATTATGGTTAATTTAAGAATTCAGCGAAATTCTATCACATTTGTTCAACTTACGTCGCTCCTATATCAGATAGCGTATTGGGCTAACCGGCATCTCAAAGCGCATGAAATGGCAAATAAAATGCGCTATTAAACTTCTATGCTAGGGCGAACAGAGACCCGATTAGATCATTTTACATTATGGTTCATAAAAGAATTCAGCGAAATTCTATCACATTTGTTCAACTTACGTCGCTCCTATTTCAGATAGCGTATTGGGCTAAGCGGCCTCTCAAAGCGCATGAAATGGCGAGTAAGATGCGATATTAAGCTTCTAGGATAAAGCAAACAGAGACCCGATTAGGTCATTTTATATTACGGTTAATAAATAGGAATGCAGCGTAATTCTATCACATTTGTTCAACTTAAGTCGCTCCTATTTCAGATAGCGTACTGGGCTAGGCGGCATCTCAAAGCGCATGAAACGGCGAGTAAAATGCACTATTAAACTTCTAGGGTAGGACAAACAGAGACCCGATTAGATCATTTTATATTATGGTTAATTTAAGAATTCAGCGAAATTCTATGACATTTGTTCAATTTACGTCGCTCCTATTTCAGATAGCGTATTGGGCTAAGCGGCATTTCAAAGCGCATGAAATGGCGAGTAAAATGCACTCTTAAACTTCTAGGGTAGGACAAACAGAGACCCGATTAGATCATTTTATATTATGGTTAATTTAAGAATTCAGCAAACTTCTATCACATTCGTTCAATTTAGGTAGCTCCTATTTCAGATAGCGTACTGGGCTAGGCGAGATCTTAAAGCGCGTGGAATGGCGAGTAAAATGCACTATTAAAGTTCTATGATAGGGCAATCAGTGACCCGATTAGATCATTTTATATTATAGTTAATTTAAGATTTCAGGGAAATTCTATCACATTTGTTCAATTTACGTCGCTCCTATTTCGGATACCGCGTGGAGTGGCGAGTAAAATGCACTATTAATCATCTATGATAGGGCAATCAGAGACCCGATTAGATCATTTTATATTTTGGTTAATATAAGAATTCAGCGAAATTCTATCACATTTGTTCAATTTACGTCGCTCCTATTACAGATAGCGTATCGGGCTAAGCGGCATCTCAAAGCGCATGAAATGGCGAGTAAAATAGACTATTAAACTTCTACTGTAGGGCAAACAGAGACCCGATTAGATCATTTTATGTTATGGTTAATTTAAGAATTCAGCAAAATTCTATCACATTTGTTCAATTTACGTCGTTCCTATTTCAGATAGCGTACTGGGCTAGGCGGCATCTTAAAGCGCGTGGAATGGCCAGTAAAATGCAGTATTAAACTTCTATGATAGGGCAATCAGAGACCCGATTAGATCATTTTATATTTTGGTTAATACAAGAATTCAGCGAAATTCTATCACATTTGTTCAATTTACGTCGCTCCTATTTCATATAGCTAATTGGGCTATGCGGCATCTCAAAGCGCATGCAATTACGAGTGAAATGCACTATTAAACTTCTAGGGTAGGGCGAACAGAGACCCGATTAGATCATTTTACATTAAGGTTAATATAAGAATTCAGCGAAATTCTATCACATTTGTTCAATTTACGTCGCTCCTATTCAGATGGCTTATTGGGCTTAGCGGCATCTCAAAGCGCATGAAATGACGAGTGAAATGCACTATTAAACTTCTAGGGTAGGGCAAACAGAGACCCGATTAGATCATTTTACATTATGGTTAATAAAAGAATTCAACGAAATTCTATCACATTTGTTCAACTTACGTCGCTCCTATTTCAGATAGCGTATTGGGCTAAGCGGCATCTCAAAG